>ML787828.1:611691-641255 GCA_009831015.1 Picea engelmannii | reverse complement strand
TGGTGAGCCCATTTTCCTTTCCATATTCTCTAGGAAAATCCAACAATGACCTTTCATCTTCTCTTTCCACCATTTCATAAAATTCAAGAGGATACTTGAATGATTCGATTCAAAACCATTCCTTTCGGTTTTCATTTTTATACTATAATCTTATGATAAATTATACCTCTAAATGTTCAAATGTGTTTGAACATTCAATTAAATTTCCATGAGGATTGTGGACAATAACATGCATTATGTGATATTTGAGTAATATATGCCCTACACTATTTTTCCATTAAGGGCCTTCCTCATGTGAGTTACTTGTACTGAACGCCATCGAATGTTACTTTCCCTGTAGTGTAATAACTCCAAGTGCCACAGAGATGACAGCCATGCTTTAGATGGGCATTGTCCCAAAATTATGGGAGAAGGATATTCTTTTTTCAATATAATCCCCAAAACTTCCTTAAAATTGTATCACTTGAGTCCACTAATCATTGGCTCTTGATCAACCATCCAAGAATTTTTGACACAGTTCTAGAATCTGCTTTTTAAAAGCAGGATATTCTACATCATGGTTATACTCTAATCCAGTTTATGCAATGCACTTTATACCTTTATCCGGAAGGAGAGAGCCGACTGTTTCAGCTTCTGTTTAAACATACACGTCTGCAATCCTGGTCCACTGGGTCCAGTACGTCTGTAATCCTTGTTGATGTTCTCACTTTCATGCGTTACCTTTACTCTTCTTCAAAATTGATTGATTAAGACTCCACGAGAACTGCTTTAATAATTGTCTGCATGTTTCCGGTCAATGCGAGATTGCTGAATATGTCGGCAGCTTATCCTACTTGTTTTGTCATAGCGTTTGCACTCTTATCATAGCTATCCCGAAATGAAATATGGACGCTTAATAATGGAATGAGTGTCACTCAAATTTTCGAGTTCACGTTGCGTCAATCGATTAGTGTGCGATTCAGTAATATCAAAAACGAGTAGTCTAGATGTTCTATTTTTCGAGTTTTTACGAGCATACTTTTTATATTTTTTTATTGAAATTTGATTAAATAAATGTTGGAACTCCAGATTTGAGTCATCAAATCTGTATAATTTGGTTGTCTTGAAGATTTTTCAGGATGAGAATCTATTTATACATTCAAAAATACAATTTAAATAACATAAAATAGAAATTTTACCAAAATCTATTTCCTCATATTCCAGTGAAAAAATTCAAAAAATCTAATATTTAGACAAAGTCATTCCAAAAATGTTACACTCTTAACCCAACTCTCCCTAAATGAAATATGAATGACGAGAGTGCGCTGTCATTGAATGCGTGCGACTCAAAGGTTGACGCCCTGTCAACCGATAAGTTTGCGATGCGGTGGAAATATATATTTTTTGTGGAATGCGTTAAATAGAAATATGTACTTATTCCAAAATTGATATTAATGTTAATAAACCAACCACCCTCAATGAATTGGTGGATGAGAAACCGACCACCCTCAATGAATTGGAGTATGGAGTTCTGAATGGAATAGAAACAACTGTCATCCAAAGGACTGCAGGAAAGACCTCACGAGTTCCCATTGTTGATCCCATGGGTTCCTTCTGACAGAAGGAATGGGATAGGTTGATAACCATCCTATGATATTACATGTAGGGAACACATGAAGGGGCAGGGGGAAGAGAGTCTTAGAGAGAAACAAATGAGTCACAATATTGATCTGAGAATCGAAGAACCGATAGGTCAGGAGCTTGATGTTGGGAAGACATTTCATAAACCTCAAAGAGGCCCAAGCTAGGAGAGATGAGCACAAAGAGTTCCCTGGTGGTATCATGACTTGGCACGGGGGTGGCCTAATACGGAAGTGACTGAGCTTGAAGAGTTTATCTTTAGGTGGAAAGGAAATCACCCACAATCCTTTGGATGACTACATCTTGTAATATATAAGTATTCCTTATGACCAGTGTATCGAGTAAGTAAATTAGATGGATGCCTATGAATGTGCTATATTTGTGCATGCTTGAAAATGATGAAAATAATGTTGGTTACTTGGTAAGTTCTTGCATTTGAATGACCATGTTTAGTGTGAGTCCTCATATTTGAACAATTTTGGAACTATATATTTGAACTCCGTATGTGTGCAACAAAGTATCTGCAATAGTGTGATTTTTGTGAAGAGAATACACATAGATAATTAAGAGATGGATAATAATATTTAAGATAAATAAAATACTATAATATTGGCATGTTGAAGGTAAATGAAGGTCGATAAACCTTGTGTTGATTCCCCTCTCCTTAAAATGAATGGTTATGGGGAATAAAATATTTGCATGAGTGCCAAGTAATAGGCTTCGTTCTTGCTGTAAATGGGATAGAAATCTCAATCCCTGCATAATCCTCTTGTGTGGAAGTTGAAGGGTTGTGGGATGTAAATCTTCATCCGAGGAAGGAGAATAACATTGTAGTAGTTTCCTGAGTAAGGTGAAGGACAAGAAGCCTAATAAAAACCTTGGAAAATATTTAGAAGTTTCCCTTGAATGGCTAAGTCCAACTTCTAGGCTCTAAACATGAAGAAATCGTGTGTGTGATTTAGGATACAACACATCCATTGAATTAGCTTAGTAGATAAATCCTAACCCTTCGACGAAGAAGGCTATGATTCCTAGAGAGGATGCACCCTGATTCAATAGGAGTTTTTAGATTCCCTGATTAGATGTCTAGGAAAATCCTAGACCATAGATGAGAAATGAGATTCTATCAAAGTGTGAGGTCATAAGGGAATCTGATGGGGGTGACTCTGAGTTAAAGTGAGCCATTGATCTCTTAGAGTGCACACCATAAAGAATTGTGACTACTGATCGTGAAGGAACCATCAAAGTCAGTGGTCAAAGTGTCATTCGTTATGGCACTTCGATGAGAGAGGCTCGAGGGAAAATCTAGACCATTAATCAGAATAAGGTGAGATCAATTCTCATTCGTAGAAATTTGTAGGGCCTCATCCAAAGTGAGGTTAAAAGGGAAGGTGACATATTGTTGATGTCATGTTGATGGGGAATGTCTATGTACCCAAGAGTAATACATGGAAGCCTGTATTTGGTTGAAGGAATTGGGAGTGGGTACCTGTTGATATTAGACCCTTGAATGGGAACTTTGATTATAGAGTGTAATATCTGTGGGTGGAGAGATCTCCACCGTTAATCGGAGATTAGAATTTCAGAATTATTTTGCATGGGGTTGATGAGGGACTCTGATGACAGAGCTCCGAGAATGAACCCAAGCCGTTAGATCTATCAGAGTGTCTGCATGAAAGGATATGAATCGTCAGATCCAGAGTAGTTCTTTTCGTCAGAGTTTTGTACTCAGAGTAATCTAGGACGCCCAGGTGTATGACCTTCAATGGTAAGTCTCTGAGGGGGTATTTTGACCATAGATTAGCTAGAGTCTAAGACGAGACCTCAACCATTGGATTTGTGATCCTTACCGAAGGGAAATAAAGGAGGATGATGATGTCATGATGATGGATAATACTAGCGTGGAATCTTACGCGTCCCTAATTAGGATGATGTGTGGCGATAGTCGATTAGCCAATAGGTCAAGCGTGGACCCTGTTGGGTGAGAAGGGACTTAAAAATCCAATTTAATTAAGGGATCAAGAGGATGACATGGATAGTGCCACTTGTCGAGCATAGAAGGTGCAACATGGCATAGCAATTTGGCACCTGTAGGTGATATTTTATGAGAAATATGGATTCCACATGTCAAGTGGTGATGTTTCCACATGTCATGCTGAGATGACATCACATGTCAAGAGGATTTGACACACATAGGTGAAAATACAATAAAATATGGGTCTTTCATCAAAGTTTGAAAGGTTGGAAAGGCTCTGCGGTGGTCAAGAACGTCGATGACGATGAATCCATCAACGATGTAATTTGAGTCATTGATCAGTGTTGGTTCATATTTAATATCCATCGTATATTTCCGAAGAACCCTTTATAGGTTATAGAATGGATGAGAACGTCACGAGTGACGTGGCATGCTAGTGCATATGGAGGACAACAAGTGTTCACACCTGATTCGTTGTAAGGTCAAGGGTGGGCCCTATTGGGTTCAAAACATTGGATGGTCATTTATAGTCACTAACCGTGTTATCTATAGGTAGAGAGACCCATACCATTAATCACATATTGAAGGGTTGGCAAGGATATTTGTTGGTTGAGAATATCGATGATGATGGAGGCATCGATGATGTGATGGGGATTGTTGGATCTATGGGCCAGTGAATCTGGTTTGTTTATCAAGGCGTAATCTCGTCAGAGCACAGAAGAATGGAAGAGTGGGCATTAAGCACCGTGTCCTTTAGAATCACTGACTCAATAAGAGTCATTGCATGACCGATGTGAGGACCGTCAGATGTAGAATAAGCCTGACTAATGGATCATAGTCGAATATTTTGGTTGGGTCTTTGCGACCCGTGGAAATAAAATCTCGACGACAACGACTAAAGGTTCTATGGGATTGGAACTAGGGTTCAACGAACCATGTGGCCAACGCAACGTCGGAGCCACTGTTGTGCCACAACAATTGACACTTGGTATAAGCAGCCACATGGATGCCACACCATGTGGCAATGAGGTGGCACCCAACCAATGAGGCCCAAGAAATTTGGAAGGCCATAACTTTTGATCCAGAGCTCGATTTTGAGCATGATAGTAGTTGTTGGAAAGCTCTTGAAGACTACAAGAGGTTTTAGGATGATTGAGGGAAAGTTAAATTTTAATTACCCATCCCTAAAAAAGGGACTTAGGGGGTTGGGTGAGTTATAGAGTGGTATCAGAGTGGATTACACTACTAGGCCTAAATGGGTAAGAGATTAGTCAAAGGACTGGCCTAATAAGGCAGAATATGAGCATGTTTAAAATAATTTTCTCTACGTTAAAAGTTTACTTATTATCCAGATTACCTGCTTGAGGATAAGGATTGCAGATTGAAATGCTTCCATTGTTTTAAATTTTTACAATAGAAACCTTAATGTGATGATTTCAATAGAAGGATTGAATTTTTTACTGGGTGGAGGGATGGTTATTCCTACAAAAATGAGAATGTGTTGATAAGCACTTAGGGTAACGCCTGAATGTTAATGATTGAAAATGGATGAACCTTGTTATAAAGTTGCATGAGACCCAAGAATGGATGAACTGAATTGATTTTCTTAAGTAAAATGTTGTCTAACCGCTGGATAGACATAACTTCTTACAAATATGGTGACTGTATTGTATGTAAGGACTATGACCCTTATGGAGAATGTCCTCGTGGTTAAAGGAAGGTAGTATGGATTGATAGAATCCTTAGCAGTATTAATTACATTTTAAATAACAAACTAAACCATGTATATGAAAGTCCTCATGATCAGAGGACTCATGATTTTTTTTTGTAAGGTTAGTATGCTTGACCGGTACTAAATGAAACCGTAACTGGAACAACCTATTTAAGAAAAATAAAAAGGATCCCTTTGGACTATTGATAGTCCTCGTAAATAAGGTGAAACAACTTGAACATATGAGCCAGTTTATGAGCTCATGGTTGTACAATAATGTCCATGATTTAAAACCCTTTGTAATTGTACATATAGGCTAGTGAGTCGTTGGAACCAAGTTTAAATGTAAATGTACATTTAAGATGGTGAGTCATTGACACCTGGTTGTGGTGTTGCACACATCTGAGTAGTGCGTGCAAAACCAAGTTATATATATATGATTGGATGTGTATTGAGGCTTGAGAGTGTACATGACTATGAGGCTAGTGGGATGGGACGTAGATATGCCACTACACATATCCATGTAAATATAATCGTGGTTATTAATATAATATTGCATCACTACACCCAGACATACTTACGGAAAAAAATGGGGGGCCAATTCCACTGAAAAAGGGAAAAGGGGGTGAGACGTAATTCTTGGGGAATATTTTAATAAAATTTATGGAGAAGTGTAATGTTAGATAATTATTTTATCCTAAGTTTTTGAGGGTAGGGAACGGGTCACGAAGTTTCTTAAAGCTACTTCTGAAGGTGACAAGTGTTAAGTGGAAGACATGCAATATATATTGTTTTCCTTAGTGTTTTTTTGGGGATTATGGGATTATCCATTATCGAGGAAGGATTCATGTTTTGGAGGCTCTTGTGAGCAGAAGTGGGTCGGATTCTATTGAAAATCCGATTATTACCTTATCTACACAAAGGAGCTTGTAAGGAGTTGTGGGGTTGTAATCAGAGTTTTACTGTTGAGGGGATGGGTTGACACACCGTGAGCAGTCCCTCGGAGTGAAATATTGGTTTTTTTGAAGTGGTTGTGAGATCCGTGAGCATACTCTCCGGATGAGAGTTTTTGCTGAGAGTTGTTCCCTGGTGTGCTAAGCATTAATCGCAAGGCTCGGAGACTTTGTGTCCTACCTGTTGCTGGTAACATTGGGAAGGGAAGTGGGGCTACCGAAGGAATGTTGAGCACAGAAGGGGCACACTTCCTTGGGTGTGACAGGTGCCTGGGGAATGAGTGACTGTGGGCTAGTTGCAACAATGGGCACCTAGGACCGAGCAATTATGTTGATCCCTTCAGAGAGTGATCTATGGTCTCCTACAATACCTCACCGGTGAGGCCATTTTTCTTTCCATATTCTCTAGGAAAATCCAACAACGACCTTTCATTTTGTCTCTCCACCATTTCATAAAATTCAAGAGGATACTTGAATGATTCGATTCATAACCATTCCTTTCGGTTTTCATATACTATAATCTTATGATAAATTATACCTCTAAATGTTCAAATGTGTTTGAACATTCAATTAAATTTCCATGAGGATTGAGGACAATAACACGCATTATGTGATATTTGAGTAATATATGCCCTACACTAGATTTCCATTAAGGGCCTTCCTCCTGTGAGTTACTTGTACAGAACGCCATCGAATGTTACTTTCCCTGTAGTGTAATAACTCCAAATGCCACAGAGATAACAGCCATGCTTTAGATGGGCATTGTCCCAAAATTATGGGAGAGGAATATTGTTTCTTCAATATAATCCCCAAAACTTCCTTAAAATTGTATCACTTGAGTCCACTATTCATTGGCTCTTGATCAACCATCCAAGAATTTTTGACACAGTTCTAGAATCTGCTTTTTAAAAGCAGGATATTCTACATCGTGGTTATACTCTAATCCAGTTTATGCAATGCACTTTATACCTTTATCCGGAAGGAGAGAGCCGACTGTTTCAGCTTCTGTTTAAACATACACGTCTGTAATCCTGGTCCACTGGGTCCATTACGTCTGTAATCCTTCTTGATGTTCTCACTTTCATGCGTTACCTTTACTCTTCTTCAAAATTGATTGATTAAGACTCCACGAGAACTGCTTTAATAATTGTATGCATGTTTCCGGTCAATGCGAGACTGCTGAGTATGTCGGCAGCTTATCCTACTTGTTTTTTCATAGCGTTTGCACTCTTAACATAGCGTTTGCACGTTTAATAATGGAATGAGTGTGACTCAAATTTTCGAGTGCACGTCGCGTCAATCGATTAGTGTGCGATTCAGAAATTCCAAAAACGACTAGTCTCGATTTTTCTAGTTTTTACTAGTATATTTTTTATAAATTTATACTGAAATTTTATTAAAAAAATGTTGAAACTTTAGCTTTGAGTAATTAAATCTGTATATCTTAATTGTCTTTAAAAAAAAATTAGGAAAATAAATCTATTTATATATTTAAAAATGTAATTTAAATAACATAAAATAAAAATTTTACCAAAATTTATTTCTTCATGTGAAAAAATTTCAAAAAAATCTAATATTTAGACAAAGTCATTCTAAAAATGTTACAATCTTAGCCCAACTATTCCTAAATGAAATATGAATGACGAGAATGTGGGCTGTCCAGTCTATTTAATCATTGAATGCGTGCGACTCGAAGGTTGACGCCCTGTCATCCGATAAGTCTGCGATGCTGTGGAAATATATATTTTTTGTGGAATGCGTTAAATAGAAATATGTACTTAGTCCAAAAACTGATATTAATGTTAATAAACCATTGGTTATCAATTATTAAATGCTCTATGCTGATTTTTTTTTCGTATCTATGTAACTTTTGACTCGTATATAGAGTATTACATTTCATGTATCCAGATGCTTATTTATCGCCAAAACGCGTCCAAAACCATCGATTTTGACGCTTTTGTCATTGTCGAATACCAGCGACTTTGACGCTTTGTCAAAGTGGACGGTATCCTATACTTCCTAGGTTGCCGGGAAGCTAATTTCACGTCGATATTCTCAATCCCATTGTTCTGGAGAGGGACAATGTTTTCATCATAATTTACACTACCTCCAGAATAAATGAATAATTTCAATAATTTAATTTTCAAAGGCATCCCGGTCATTATGTTGCGGAGAAGAATCTTGCCCCACTCTGCCATGCCAAATACACCGACACTGACACAAAGCTGAGAAAACTAGGTTAAACACGGAAAAGCTGCAAAGGAAGTCCAGTTAGGCTTTCCGGCGATGGACACAATGTTGCTTATGTGGTAAAAGAAAATCTAACACGTAGTAAGTGAACATAGGGTTTTAGGGTTTATTAGTGAGTAACAATAGGATTAGGAAAAAATATTAATATAGTCATATGTTTTTAGAAATTTATAGTGTTGATCCCTGAGAAGAGGTTAAACTTTAATTGAAGGTATGTGAATATGTATGTGACTAAGGTTAAATGTTATTAGAAAGCACAACATCATTGAAAGTAGTTTCAATAATGACCACACTAGGGATAAGGAGAGATAAGGGTTTTCTTGCAAATAATATTTACAATCTTTCATTCTAGTTTTGGGGTAAGGCCTAAAACTATTTTTGATTGGCTAAGAACTCATCTTCCTTAGACATAAGAAAACATGTTATGGATATAATACCTATAGGCATTTAGTAAGAGTGAAAGGAAAACCCCTTAGGGACCACCAACGGGTCATTTTAGGGGGTATGGTTTTCCTTGAATAATGGTGACGAATGAGTCCACATTCACAGATAGTAGCCAACAATGGTTTTCCTCAAGTGTTGATTGACAATTAAGTTATGATAAGTTTTGTCACCTTTGGTACAAAAAAATGAAGAAAAAAAACGCTGGTATGTGTTGATGTCTTCCATTAACATATGTAATACCCCGGTTTTGAGTCCCCAGATTAATAATGTATTTGTTTGTTTGATTAAAGGTCAGAGTGTATACGAAATGTAATACTTTCATCATTATTAATAATAAAATACATCGCTGGCTACGAGATTGACAAGGACAAGAGTTCAAGGGGGGTATGATTCCACAATAGAGGGGGGAAGTTGAGGGGCTAAGCCTTTACATTTTTAAATTATATTTATTTTAGCTACCTTGGAATTTTGGAGAGAAATAGTGTGTTAAGAACCAAATACTTGCATACAAAAGTACCATAAAGATTCAGAGAACAATATAGAAAACCACAACTTTATTATAGAAACCCTTGAGGTAGGGCAACACCATACAATGGATCCTATTATGGAAGGGATCATCTCCTCTTCACTTGCCTCTTCGAGGAGACATCCTCCTATTGAGCTACCACTCCAAATACAATAATTATTTTTATGTCCCATTACATTGCTTGAACCCCTTTATATAATGCTACCATCACCTAAGAACATTCTAGAGGAGGAATGTTCTAGAAGTAGAACCTTCTAAGAAGTCTTCTTACATTTATTATATCTAACTACCATAGTGGGCCTTATTTAATAATATAGTAGACCTAGTCCACGTTACATTGAATGGACTCCACTATTATCACTATGGGCCCTCTGGGCCCCCCGACTACCTCTCTAGCTACCTTACATTCCATCCCCCTTATGAAAGTGTTGTCCTCAACGCTTGATGTACAACCATATACCAAGGTTCCATGGATAAGTGTGGACCATAGTGTTGAAGTACACTAGAGAACCAGGGTCCCATTGAGAAATGGTATCCATCATGCTGAAGTAGTTCAACCTCCATTGTAAACCAAGGTCCCATGTCCAATTGCTCATGTGAACCCCACATGGAAGATATCGACACCCAATAATCAACTGAAAATGATGCTCCCAATAGTGACACCTATCATGTGGATCCAAATAATAATATCCATCCACATAGTGGGAGATGATCAAAGATGAATCTGGAAGGAACAATACAATTTTAGAATATCCAGGCTAAATGCTGGTAACTAGCTCCTGATGTGGGACATTGATGTTCTCTACAGAAGGTGGAGTAGAGTCATCAAATAAAATATGAAAGTGGTTTTCATCCCAAAAATGACAACTATCCATATACCAATCATCGCAATTGACCTCAAAATCATACCAAGCATATATTTCTTAATTATATCCATCCATGAGGTCCACCATAATAAACCTCTCCTACATTTTATCCAAAGAATCTTGCATACTATGAAAACTATCATTGAGGTCATCTATAAAGCCATCCAATCTGTCATTCAATGTGTCAAACAATTGGGCTTTGAATGCTTCATTAATTTGTAGAATTTCTTTGAGGGTTTGAGAAGAAATAGCCATCTGAGCACCCTATGAAAATTTTTGAACTCTGCAATCCCACCGCCATCACTAAAAAATCCAAAAAATAGAACAATAAATTACTGTAGAAAATCGCGGCATTTTCCGAAAAAACCCTGAAAAACTACTGAATTTAAAATGCTCATAACTGCACTTCCCGGACTCCATTTCGGCTGATTTGTTTTTTTTAATTGGGTGAAATTGTGAGAGGAACTTAGATCTATAATTTTTTTGGGCAAATTCAACCTCCAGATGCTACAGAAAAAACCCTGAAAAATTACAGATTTTAAAACTTCAATATCTTGACTTCCCAGACTCCATTTTAGACGATTTTTTTTTTTTAAATTGGGCGTTTTTCTGAGAGGAACTCAGATATACAACCAGTTTCTGCAAATTTTTCATATAAATATACCAAAAATTTATGGAATGTCGCAGCCCTCTTTTTTCTTCTCCGAAAAAAAAATATGCAAAAACAAAAAATATATTGTCCGCAATGTCTGTCAAAGAAAGTGCTTTGATACCACTTGTTAAGAACCTGAATAGATCTACCAATATAATCACCAAAAATACTGAATACACAATAGATCCACAAAACAATATAGAAGAAACCACACTTTATTACTACCAAACCCTTGAGGTAGGGCAACACCATACAATGGATCCTATTATGGAAGAGATCCTCTCCTGTTCACTTGCCTCTTCGAGGGAGCATCCTCCTATTGAGCTACCGCTCCAAATAAAATATTTCTCTTCATGTCTCATTATATTTCTTGAACCCCTTTATATAGTGCTACCATCACCTAAGATCATTTTATAGGAGGAATCTTCTAGAAGTAGAACCTTCTAAGAAGTCTTCCTACATTTATTATATCTAACTACCACAGTGGGACTTATTTAATAATATAGTGGACCTAGTCCACCTTACATTGAATGTACTCCTCTCTTATCGCTATGGGCGCTCCGCCCCACCCCACCCAACTACCTCTCTAGCTACCTTACAGAGTGAAATTCTTATGGGAATTCCACATTATGCTTTTGATATTTAATCCATGTTCTTGATTTTCTTAGGGGTTGTTCATTCAGTCTTAATGAAAATTCACTTTTCGAGTCATTCCTCTCTAATTCACTCTTTTGCTCATTCTCGGTTTTTCATGGGGAAGGGAGAATGGATTGCTGAAGGAAAACAACCATGGTTGGTTGACTGTAATTAACTTCTAATTATTCTAGAAAGGGAGAGATTCTTGTGGGAATGATAATAATGGAATTTGAGAGAGAATTTTTTATCTAGCTGGATATCGGTGGCCACCCACCTTTTCCAACTGGCCCAAAACATGTTTCTGGCAATTTTGGCAATTTACTATTTTTAGCAGGTTTTAACTTCTGGGGCCATTTTGAGGGCCTAAATGAAGGTTTTTCAAAATCGAGGTTCTCAATGATAGCCAAAGGCATGATTGAGCCCCCAAAATGAATCTCCTCAATTATACCTTTCCAATGAGCTATCACACGTCTAAAACGAAGATCGTATGCAAAAGTTACGACCCCGGGAAGTTGATGTACTAACTTACCCAAATGGGGCCCACATGACTTTTGGCGCTTCATCTCCTAGGGTTAGGTTTTTGGATGTCTAGGACTGTTGGCATTCCCTTCTATTGTAAAAATTCCTTCCGAACCTCATTGTAATCATCTTCTTGCAAATGCGAGTAGCCGTCACATCTCTTCTTAGAGATAAGCTGCCACCATTCTAGCGAGTCTTTCACTCTGTATTTTTACAGTCTCTGTACATTTCTTTCATTAATAGAAATTGTGTATTACTGTATATCTGTGTTTATGGTTGCATCTCCTATACATTTCTATTATATTATTGAATATCTGCGATATCTCTGTGCATTTCTTTATTATATCTCCGATCTCATTTCGTGCCGAAAATAATCCGGATCAGTGGTATCAGAGCAGGCTGCTCTTGATCATTTTTTCAGTGCATGTCCCCGATGAGGTCCGAGTATAGCAAGTTGGGTATTGAGCTTGTCTCTCTTGAAGACAATTTCTCTTGCACACCCAAGAAACCCTCAATGTCGGAAGAAAAGAAAATTGACGGAGCAGACGATCCTATCAATATGTTGCTTGAGCAAGCTCTCACGCGACAGAGGGACAAAATCATGGAGAATTTTTCCCACATCCTTCAACGCCTGCCGATAGAATCAGGCGCATCTTCATCAAGCAGCCACTATGGAGGCACCTCACCTTTCAAGGTACAGGTTAATTTTGATATTCCCGTATTTGAAGGTCAAATACATGCAGATGCCCTAGATAAATGGTTAAATCTGCTAGAAGGTTATTTCTTTGTTCATAATTTTTCCGACAAGGAAAAGATAACCTTCACACTCCTTAAGGATCTCCCCCATGTCAAACATTGGTGGGAAAATTACTGGGAGTAGGGTTCCACAGAGGATTTTGGAATATATGGGGCTGAGCCCACTTGGGATTTTTTTGTGGATGCGGTAAAGGAACAATATTACCCTATTGACAACTATGAGGACCAGTACATGAGATGGACCACACTGCGGCAAGAGAGGGGCCAAGAAGTTCTGGAGTTCACCAATACCTTCCATACCTTGCGCACCAAGCTGGGTATCAAAGACTTCGAACGACATTTGGTTCTGAAATACCGTGGGGCTCTACACAGATACATCCAAACTGAAATGGATTTTCTAGACATCTCATCACTCGGTGCTGCCTATCGATATGTTGTTAAAATCGAGAAAAAATTTAAGCACCAGAACAAATGGGATTTTGTTTCTGCAAATCCACAACAACCAAAGTATGACAAAGACACCCCTAACAAACAGTCTCATGAAAAGCCACAGGAAAAGAAGGGTCACGGGAAGACAAAGAGGGACACTGGAAAATGGTGCAATTTCCACAAAAGGCCCTGGCACAACAACGATGAATGTCGCTCAAAATAGTCATTGGTGGCCGAGATCAAAGACAAAGAGCCGAACCCTGATTCAGAATCTGATTATGAAAATAATGGTAAAGAACAGATCATTGACGCAGACCCCACAGCTATTGTCGCGACCACAACAATTCAACTAGAAGAACTAATAGATCCTGAAGAGGGGGAGCACCTTTTTCATTCACAGATGTGGGTGAAGGGGACCCCGCTATATTTTATTGTTGATAGCGGAAGCCAGAAGAACCTCATCTCAGCAGAGGTCGTCAAACAGTTGGGATTGTCGACAACACCAAACCTGCAGCCATACAACATCGGGTGGCTTCGGCAAGGACGAGATCTGCATGTCAACCAACAATGATGATTGTCATACAGCATCCAACCCTTCAAGGATGAGGTATTGTGTGATGTTTCCCCACCAGATGTTTGTGATGTTCTCTTGGGCTAGCCATATATGTGGAAACGCCATGCTATCTATGAGTCTCGACCCCGTAGTGTCATTATTACTCTGGGGGGTCATCTCTACAGGATACCAGAGTTAGTTCCAACTACTGCCCCACCTAAACAGTGCCGCAAGGTAGTATCTTATATTACAAAATTCATCTTCTCCACAATCTGTTCAAAAGGGGAACAAAAGGATACTGCAACCACTACAGCCTCGACCCAAGCACCTTCTATCCACTAGAAGCAGGTCAACAAGGTTGCAGCAAAGCACAATGATTCCTTCTGCACACAGTCATCTCATGTAGCCAAATGGGTTAAAAAGGTCCAACCCTTCCAGCCACAGGTTCGTCACGACCTTCAACAAACCAAGCAACGCAACGGTTCCAACAAGGCAACCAACTCACCAAGATTCAGATTCAACAATTACTTTCCCCTCTCCCCCGGGAACTCAACGCAATGGATACCATTGCTTCCTAAGGAGGGAGGATTGATCTAGGTGGATATCGATGGCCAGCCACCTTTTCTAACTGGCTGAAAACATGTTTTTGACAATTTTGGCAATTTACTATTTTTAGTAGGTTTTAACTTCCGGGGCCATTTTGAGGGCCTAAATGAAGGTTTTTCAAGATTGAGGTTCTCAATGATATCCAAAGGCACGATTGAGCCCCCAAAATGAATCTCCTCGATGATACCTCTCAAACGAGCTATCACACGCCTAAAATGGAGATCGTATGCAAAAGTTACGACCCCGAGAAGTTGATGTACTAACTTATCTAAACGGGGCCCACATGACTTTTGGCGCTTCATCTCCCAGTTTTAGGTTTTTGAATGTCTAGGACTTTTGGCATTCCCGTCTATTGTAAAAAGGCCTTTTGAGCCTCATTGTAATCATCTTCTTGTGAATGCGAGTAGCTGTCACATCTTTTCTCAGAGATAAGTTGCCACCATTCTAGCGAGTCTTTCACTCTGTATTTTTACAGTCTCTGTACATTTATTTCATTAATAGAAATTGTGTATTATTGTATATCTGTGTTTATTGTTGCATCTATGATACATTTCTATTATATTATTGAATATCGACGATATCTCTGTGCATTTCTTTATTATATCTCCGATCTCATTTCGTGCCGAAAATAATCTGGATCAGTGGTATCAGAGCAGGCTGCTCTTGATCGTTTTTTCAGTGCATGTCCCCGACGAGGTCCGAGTATAGAAATTTGGGTCTCGAGCTTCTCTCCCTTGAAGACAATCATTCTCACACACCCAAGAAACCCTCAATGACAGAAGAAAAGAAAATTGATGGAGCAAACGATCCTATCAATATGTTGTTTGAGTAAGCTCTCACGTGAAAGAGGGACGAAATGATGGAGAATTTTTCCCACATCCTTTAACGCCTGTTGATAGCATCAGGCGCATCTTCATCAAGCGGCCACTTTGGAGGCACCTCGCCTTTCAAGGTACAAGTTAATTTTGATATTCCTGTATTTGAAGGTCAAATAGATGCAGATGCCTTAGATAAATGGTTAAATCTGCTAGAAGGTTATTTCTTTGTTCATAATTTTTCCAACAAGGAAAAGATCACCTTCGCACTCCTTAAGGCTCTCCCCCATGTCAAACATTGGTGGGAAACTTACTGGGAGTAGAGTTCCACAAAGGATTCTAGAATATATGGAGCTGAGCCCACTTGGGATTTTTTTTGTGGATGCGGTAAAGGAACAATATTATCCTATTGGAAACTATGAGGACCAGTACATGAGATGGACCACACTGCGGCAAGAGAGGGGCCAAGCAGTTTCGGAGTTCACAAATACCTTCCATACCTTGTGAACCAAGCTGGGTATCAAAGACTTCGAACGAAATTTGGTTCAGAAATACCGTGGGGCTCTACACAGATACATCCAAACTGAACTGGATTTTCTAGACATCTCATCACTCGGTGCTGCCTATTGATATGTTGTTAAAATTGAGAAAAAATTTAAGCACCAGAACAAACAGGATTTGGTTTCTACAAATCCATAACAACCAAAGTATGACAAAGACACCCCTAACAAACAGTCTCATGAAAAGCCACATGAAAAGAAGGGTCACGGGAAGACAAAGAGAGACACTGGAAAATGGTGCGATTTCCACAAAGGCCCCTGGCACAAAACCGATGAATGTCACTCAAAAAATTCATTGGTGGACGAGATCAAAGACAAAGAGCCGAACCCTGATTCAGAATCTGATTCTGAAAATAATGGTAAAGGACAGATCATTGATGCAGACCCCACTGCTATTGTCACGACCGCAACAATTCAACCAGAAGAACCAACAGATCCTGAAGAGGGGGAGCACCTTTTTCATTCACATATGTGGGTTAAGGGGACCCCACTGCATTTTATTATTGATAGCAGAAGCCAAAAGAACCTCATCTCAACAGAGGTCATCAAATAGTTGGGATTGTCGACAACACCGCACTCACAGCCATACAACATCGGGTGGCTTCGGCAAGGACGAGATCTCCATGTCAACCAACAATGCCGATTGTCATATGGCATCCAACCCTTCAAGGATGAGGTATTATGTGATGTTGCCCCACTAGATGTTTTTGATGTTCTCTTGGGCCAGCCATATATGTAGAAACGCCATGCTATCTAGGAGTCTCAACCCCGTAATGTCAATATTACTCTGGGGGGTCATCTCTACAGGATACCAGAGGTAGTTCCAACTACTACTCCACCTAAACAGTGCCACAAGGTAGTATCTCATACTAAAAAATTCATCTTCTCCACAATCTGTTCAAAAGGGGAACAAAAGGATACTGCAACCACTACAGCCTCGGCCCAACCACCTTTTATCCACCAGAAGAAGGTCAACAAGGTTGCAACAAAGAAAAAATATTCCTTCTGCACACAGTCATATCATGTATCCAAATGGGTTAAAAAGGTCCAACCCTTCCAACCACAGGTTCGTGACGACCTTCAACAAACCAAGCAATGCGACGATTCCAACAAGGCACGCAACTCACCAAGATTCAGATTCAACAATCGCTTTCCCCTCTCCCCCGGGAACTCAAACCAATGGATTCCATTTCTTCCTAAGGAGGGAGGATTGGTCCAGGTGTATATCGGTGGCCAATCACCTTTTCCAACTGGCCCAAAACATGTTTCTGACAATTTTGGCAATTTACTATTTTTAGCAGGTTTTAACTTCCGGGGCCATTTTGAGGGCCTAAATGAAGGTTTTTCAAGATCTAGTTTCTCAATGATATCTAAAGACATGATTGAGTCCCCAAAATGAATCTCCTCGATGATACCTCTCCAACGAGCTATCGCACGCCTAAAACGGAGATCGTATGCAAAAGTTACGACCCTGGGAAGTTGATGTACTAACTTACCCAAACAGGGCCCACATGACTTTTGGTGCCTC
This sequence comes from Picea engelmannii, assembly GCA_009831015.1. Lineage (NCBI taxonomy): Eukaryota > Viridiplantae > Streptophyta > Pinopsida > Pinales > Pinaceae > Picea > Picea engelmannii. The sequence continues at coordinate 623,856 of ML787828.1, read as the reverse complement.
ATCTCCTAGGGTTAGGTTTTTGGATGTCTAGGACTTTTGGCATTCCCGTATATTGTAAAAAGGCCTTCCGAGCCTCATTTTAATCATCTTCTTGCGAATGCGAGTAGCCATCACATCTCTTCTCAGAGATAAGCTGCCACCATTCTAGCGAGTCTTTCACTCTGTATTTTTACAGTCTTTGTACATTTCTTTCATTAATAGAAATTGTGTATTACTGTATATCTGTGTTTATGGTTGCATCTCCGATACATTTCTATTATGTTATTGAATATCTGCGATATCTCAGTGCATTTCTTTATTATATCTCCGATCTCATTTCGTGCCGAAAATAATCTGGATCAGTGGTATCAGAGCAGGCTGCTCTTGATCCTTTTTTTAGTGCATGTCCCCGACGAGGTCCGAGTATAGCAAGTTGGGTCTCGAGCTTGCCTCCCTTGAAGACAATTGCTCTCGCACACCCAAGAAACCCTCAATGGCAGAAGAAAATAAAATTGACGGAGCAGACGATCCTATCAATATGTTGCTAGAGCAAGCTCTCACACGACAGAGGGACGAAATGATGGAGAATTTTTCCCACATCCTTCAACGCCTGCTGATAGCATCAGGCGCATCTTCATCAAGCGGCCACTTTGGAGGCACCTCGCCTTTCAAGGTACAGATTAATTTTGATATTCCCATATTTGAAGGTCAAATAGATGCAGATGCCCTAGATAAATGGTTAAATCTGCTAGAAGGTTATTTCTTTGTTCATAATTTTTCCGACAAGGAAAATATCACCTTCGCACTCCTTAAGGATCTCCGCCCTGTCAAATATTGGTGGGAAACTTACTAGGAGTAGAGTTCCACAGAATATTATGGAATATATGGGGCTGAGCCCACTTGGGATTTTTTTGTGGATGCGGTAAAGGAACAATATTACCCTATTGCCAACTATGAGGACCAGTACATGAGATGGACCACACTGCGGCAAGAGAGGGGCCAAGAAGTTCTGGAGTTCACCAATACCTTCCATACCTTGCGCACCAAGCTGGGTATCAAAGACTTCGAACAACATTTGGTTCTGAAATACCGTGGGGCTCTACACAGATACATCCAAACTGAAATGGATTTTCGAGACATCTCATCACTCGGTGCTGTGTATCGATATGATGTTAAAATCGAGTAAAAATTTAAGCACCAGAACAAATGGGATTTTGTTTCTGCAAATCCAAAACAACCAAATTATGACAAAGACACCCCTAACAAACAGTCTCATGAAAAGATACATGAAAAAAAGGGTCACGGGAAGACAAAGATGGACACTGGAAAATGGTGCGATTTCCATAAAATCCCCTGGCCCAACACCGATGAATGTCGCTCAAAACAGTCATTGGTGGCCGAGATCAAAGACAAAGAGCCGAACCATGATTCCAAATCTGATTCTAAAAATAATGGTAAAGGACAGATCATTGACGCAAACCCCATTGCTATTTTTGAAGGGGAGCTCCTTTTTCATTCACAGATGTGGGTGAAGGGGACCCCGCTGCATTTTATTGTTGATAGCAGAAGCCAGAAGAACCTCATCCTAGCAGAGGTCGTCAAACAGTTGGGATTGTCGACAACACTAACCCGCAGCCATACAACATCGGGTGGCTTCAGCAAGGACGAGATCTCTGTGTCAGCCAACAATGTCGATTGTCATATGGAATCAAACCCTTCAAGGATGAGATATTATGTGATGTTGCCCCACTGGATGTTTGTGATGTTCTCTTGGGCCAGCCATATATGTGGAAACGCCATGCTATCTATGAGTCTCGACCTCGTAGTGTCATTATTACTCTGGGGGGTCATCTCTACAGGATACCAGAGGTCGTTCCAACTACTGCCCCACCTAAATAGTGCCACAAGATAGTATCTCATACTAAAAAAATCATCTTCTCCACAATCTGTTCAAAAGGGGAACAAAAGGATACTGCAACCACTACAGCCTCGGCCCAAGCACCTTCTATCCATGAGAAGAAGGTCAACAAGGTTGCAACAAAGCACAAAGATTCCTTCTACACACAGTCATCTCATGTAGCCAAACGGGTTAAAAAGGTCCAACCCTTCCAGCCACAGGTTCGTGACGACCTTCAACAAACCAAGCAGTGCGATAGTTCCAACAAGGCAAGCAACTCACCATGATTCAGATTCAACAATCGCTTTCCCCTCTCCCCCGGGAACTCAATCAAATGGATACCATTTCTTCCTAAGGAGGGCGGATTGATCTAGGTGGATATCGGTGGCCACCCACCTTTTCCAACTGGCCCAAAACATGTTTGTTGCAATTTTGGAAATTTACTATTTTTAGCAGGTTTTAACTTCCGGGGCCATTTTGAGGGCCTAAATGAAGGTTTTTCGAGATCGAGGTTATAAATGATATAAAAAGGAATTATTGAGCCCTCAAAATGAATATCCTCGATGATACCTATCCAACGAGCTATCACATGCCTAAAACGGAGATTGTATGCAAAAGTTACGACCCTGGGAAGTTGATGTACTAACTTACCCAAAGGGCCCACATGACTTTTGACGCTTCATCTCCTAGGGTTAGGTTTTTGGATATCTAGGAATTTTGGCATTCCTGTCTATTGTAAAAATGACTTCCGGGCCTCATTGTAATAATCTTCTTGCGAATGCAAGTAGCCGTCACATCTCTTCTCAAAGATAAGCTGCTACCATTCTAGCGAGTCTTTCACTCTGTATTTTTACAGTCTCTGTACATTTCTTTCATTAATAGAAATTATGTAATACTGTATATCTGTGTTTATGGTTGCATATGCGATACAATTTTGTCATATTATTGAATATATGTGATATCTTTGTGCATTTCTTTATTATATCTCCGATCTCATTTCGTGCTGAAAATAATCCGGATCAGTGGTATCAGAGCAGGCTGCTCTTGATCGTTTTTTCAGTGCATGTCCCCGACGAGGTCCGAGTATAGCAAGTTGGGTCTCAATCTTGTCTCCCTTGAAGACAATCGCCCTCGCACACCCAAGAAACCCTCAATGGCGGAAGAAAAGAAAATTGATGGAGCAGAAGATCCTATCAATATGTTGCTAGAGCAAGCTCTCACGCGACAGAGGGACGAAATGATGGAAAATTTTTCCCACATCCTTCAACGACTACCGATAGCATCAGGCGCATCTTCATCAAGCGACCACTTTGGAGGCACCTCGCCTTTCAAGGTATAGGTTCATTTTGATATTCTCGTATTTGAAGGTCAAATAGATGCAGATGCCCTAGATAAATGGTTAAATCTACTAGAAGGTTATTTCTTTGTTCATAATTTTTTTGACAAGGAAAAGATCACCTTCGCACTCCTTAAGGCTCTCCCCCATGTCAAACATTGGTGGGAAACTTACTGAGAGTAGAGTTCCACAGAGGATTCTGGAATATATGGGGCTGAGCCCACTTGGGATTTTTTTGTGGATGCGGTAAATGAACAATATTACCCTAATGGAAACTATGAGGACCAGTACATGAGATGGACCACACTGCGGCAAGAAAGGGGCCAAGCAGTTCCAGAGTTCACCAATACCTTGCATACCTTGTGCACCAAGCTGGGTATCAAAGACTTTGAATAAAATTTGGTTCTGAAATACCATGGGGCTCTACATAGATACATCCAAATTGAAATGGATTTTCTAGACATCTCATCACTCGGTGTTGCTTATTGATATGTTGTTAAAATCGAGAAAAAATTTAAGCACCAGAACAAACGAAATTTTGTTTCTGCAAATCCACAACAACCAAAGTATGACAAAGACACCCCTAACAAACAGTCTCATGAAAAACCACATGAAAAGAAGGGTCATGGGAAGACAAAGAGGGACACTGGAAGATGGTGCGATTTCCACAAAATCCCCTAGCACAACACCGATGAATGTCACTCAAAATAGTCATTGGTGGCCAAGATCAAAAACAAAGAGACGAACCCTGATTCAAAATCTGATTTTGAAAATAATGGTAAAGGACAGATGATTGATGCAGACCCCACTGCTATTGTCACGACCGTAGCAATTCAACCAGAAGAACCAACAGATCCTGAAGAGGGGGAGTGCCTTTTTCTTTCACAGATGTGGGTGAAGGTGACCCCACTGCATTTTATTGTTGATAGCGGAAGCTAGAAGAACCTTATCTCAGCAGAGGTCGTCAAACAGTTGGGATTGTCAACAACACCACACTCGCAGCTATACAACATTCAGTGGCTTCGGCAATGACGAGATCTTCATGTCAACCAACAATGTCGATTGTCATACGACATCCAACCCTTCAAGGATGAGGTATTATGTGATGTTTCCCCACTGGATGTTTGTGATGTTCTCTTGGGCCAACCATATATGTGGAAACGCCATGCTATCTATGAGTCTCGACCCCGTAGTGTCATTATTACTCTGGGGGTTCATCTCTAAAGGATACTAGAGGTATTTCCAACTACTTCCATACCTAAAAAGTTCCGCAAGGTAGTATCTCATACTACAAAATTCATCTTCTACACAATCTGTTCAAAAGGGGAACAAAAGGATGCTGCAACCACTACAGCCTCGGCCCAAGCACCTTCTATCCACCAGAAGTAGGTCAACAAGGTTGTAGCAAAGCACAAAGATTCCTTCTGCACACAATCATCTCATGTAGCCAAACGGGTTAAAAAGGTCCAACCCTTCCAGCCACAGGTTCGTGACGACCTTCAACAAACCAAGCAGCGCGACGGTTCCAACAAGGCAAGCAACTCACCAAGATTCAGTTTCAACAATCGCTTTCCCCTCTCCCCCGGGAACTCAACGCAATGGATACCATTGCTTCCTAAGGAGGGAGGATTGATCTAGGTGGATATCGGTGGCCACCCAGCTTTTCCAACTGGCCCAAAACATGTTTTTGGCAATTTTGGAAATTTACTATTTTTAGCAGGTTTTAACATCTGGGGCCATTTTGAGGGCCTAAATGAAGGTTTTTCGAGACTGAGGTTCTCAATGATATCCAAAGGCATGATTGAGCCTATAATATGAATCTCCTCGATGATACCTCTCCATGAAAATATCACACGCCTAAAACGAAGATCGTATGCAAAAGTTACGACCCTGGGAAGTTGATGTACTAACCTACCAAAACGGGGCCCACATGACTTTTGGCACTTCATCTCCTAGGGTTAGGTTTTTGGATGTATAGGACTTTTGGCATTCCCGTCTATTGTAAAAATTCCTTCCGAGCCTCATTGTAATCATCTTCTTGCGAATGCGAGTAGCCGTCACATCTCTTCTCAGAGATAAGCTGCCACCATTCTAGCAAGTCTTTCACTCTGTATTTTTACAGTCTCTGTACATTTCTTTCATTTATAGAAATTGTGTATTATTGTATATCTGTGGTTATGCTTGCATCTCCGATACATTTCTATTATATTATTGAATATCTGCGATATCTCTGTGCATTTCTTTATTATATCTCGGATCTCATTTCATGCCGAAAATAATCCAGATCAGTGGTATCAGAGCAGGCTGCTCTTGATCATTTTTTCAGTGCATGTCCCCGACGAGGTCTGAGTATATAAAGTTGGGTCTTGAGATTGTCTCCCTTGAAGACAATCGCTCTCACACACCCAAGAAACCCTCAATGGCAGAAGAAAAGAAAATTGACGGAGCAGACGATCCTATCAATATGTTGCTTGAGCAAGCTCTCACGTGACAGAGGGACGAAATGATGGAGAATTTTTCCCACATCCTTCAACGTCTGTCGATAGCATCAGGCGCATCTTCATCAAGCGACCACTTTGGAGGAACCTCGCCTTTCAACATACAGGTTAATTTTAATATTCCCGTATTTGAAGGTCAAAGAGATGCAGATGCCCTAGATAAATGGTTAAATCTGCTATAAGGTTATTTCTTTGTTCATAATTTTTCCGACAAGGAAAAGATAAACTTTGCACTGCTTAAGGCTCTCCCCCATGTCAAACATTGGTGGGAAACTTACTGGGAGTAGAGTTCCACAGAGGATTCTAGAATATATGGGGCTGAGCCCACTTGGGATTTTTTTGTGGATGCCATAAAGGAACAATATTACCCTATTGCCAACTATGAGGACCAGTACATGAGATGGAACACACTGCGGCAAGAGAGGGGCCAATCAGTTCTGGATTTCACCAATACCTTCCATACCTTGCGCACCAAGATGGGTATCAAAGACTTCGAACGACATTTGGTTCTAAAATACCGTGGGGCTCTACACAGATACATCCAAACTGAAATGGATTTTCTAGACATCTCATCACTCGGTGCTGCCTCTCGATATGCTATTAAAATTGAGAAAAAATTTAAGCACAAGAACAAACGGGATTTTGTTTTTGCAAATCCACAACAACCAAAGTATGTGAAAGACACCCCTAACAAACAGTCTCTTGAAAATCCACATGAAAGGAAGGGTCACGGGAAGACAAAGAGGGACACTGGAAAATGGTGCGATTTCCAAAAAAGCCCCTGGAACAACACCGATGAATGTTGCTCAAAATAGTGATTGGTGGCCGAGATCAAAGACAAAGAGTTGAACCCTGATTCAGAATCTGATTCTGAAAATAATGGTAAATGACAGATCATTGACGCAGACCCCACTGCTACTATCGCGACCGCAATAATTCAACCAGAAGAACCAACAGATCCTGAAGAGGGGGAGCAACTTTATCATTCATAGATGTGGGTGAAGGGGACCCCGCTGTATTTTATTGTTGATAGTATAAGTCAGAAGAAACTCATCTCAGCAGAGGTCGTCAAATAGTTGGGATTGTCGACAACACCACACCCGCAACCATACAACATTGGGTGGCTTCGGCAAGGATGAGATCTCCATGTAAAACAAGAATGTCGATTGTCATATGACATCCAACCCTTCAAGGATGAGGTATTATGTGATGTTTCCCCACTGGATGTTTGTGATGTTCTCTTGGGCCAACCATATATGTTGAAACGCCATGCTATCTATTAGTCTCGACCCCATAGTGTCATTATTACTCTGGGGGGTCATCTCTATAGGATACCAAAGGTAGTTCCAACTACTGCCCCACCTAAACAGTGCCGCAAGGTAGTATCTCATACTACAAAATTCATCTTCTCCACAATCTGTTCAAAAGGGGAATAAAAGGATACTGCAAGCACTACAGCCTTGGCCAAAGCACCTTCTATCCACCAGAAGAAGGTCAACAAGGTTGCAGCAAAGCACAAAGATTCCTTCTACACATAGTCATCTCATGTAGCCAAACAGGTTAAAAAGGTCCAACCCTTCCAGCCATAGGTTCGTCATGACCTTCAACAAACCAGGCAGCGCGATGGTTCCAACAAGGCAAGCAACTCACCAAGATTCAAATTCAAAAATCACTTTCCCCTCTCCCCTGGGAAATCAACGAAATGGAGAACATTTCTTCCAAAGGAGGGAGGATTGATACAGGTGGATATCAGTGGCCACCCACCTTTTCGAACTGGCCCAAAACATGTTTCTGGCAATTTTGGCAATTTACTATTTTTAGCAGGTTTTAACTTCCGGGGCCATTTTGAGGGACTAAATGAAGGTTTTTCAAGATTGAGGTTCTCAATGATATCGAAAGGAATGATTGAGCCCCCAAAATGAATCTCCTCAATGATACCTCTCCAACGATCTATCACACGCCTAAAATGGAGATCGTATGCAAAAGTTACGACCCCGAGAAGTTGATGTACTAACTTACCCAAACGGGGCCCACGTGACTTTTGGCGCTTCATCTCCTAGGGTTAGGTTTTTGGATGTCTAGGACTTTTGGCATTCCTGTCTATTGTAAAAAGGCCTTCCGAGCCTCATTGTAATCATCTTTTTTCAAATCCGAGTAGCCATCACATCTCTTCTAAGAGATAAGCTGCCACCATTCTAGCGAGTCCTTCACTCTGTATTTTTACAGTCTCTATACATTTCTTTCATTAATAGAAATTGTGTATTACTATATATCGTTGTTTATGGTTGCATCTCCGATACATTTCTGTTATATTATTGAATATCTGCGATATCTCTGTGCATTTCTATATTATATCTTCAATCTCATTTCGTGCCGAAAATAATCCGAATCAGTGTTATCAGAGCAGGTTGCTCTTGATCATTTTTTCAGTGCATGTCCCCGACGAGGTCCGAGTATAGAAAGTTGGGACTCGAGCTTATCTCCCTTGAAGACAATCTCTCTTGCACACCCAAGAAACCCTCAATGGCGGAAGAAAAGAAAATTGATGGAGCAGACGATCCTATCAATATGTTGCTTGAGCAAGCTCTCACGTGACAGAGGGACGAAATGATGGAGAATTTTTCCCATATCCGTCAACTCCTGTCGATAGCATCAGGTGCATATTCATCAAGCGACCACTTTGGAGGCACCTCGCCTTTCAATGTATAGGTTAATTTTGATATTCCCGTATTTGAAGGTCAAATAGATGCAGATGCCCTCGATAAATGGTTAAATATGCTAGAAGGTTATTTATTTGTTCATAATTTTTCCGACAAGGAAAATATCACCTTCACACTCCTTAAGGCTCTCCCCCATGTCAAACATTGGTGGGAAACTTACTGGGAGTAGAGTTTCACAGAGGATTCTGGAATATATTGGGCTGAGCCCACTTGGGAATTTTTTGTGGATGCGGTAAAGGAACAATATTACCCTATTAGCAACTATGAGGACCAGTACATGAGATGGACCACACTGCGGAAAGAGAGGGGCCAAGCAGTTCCAGAGTTCACCAATACCTTCCATACCTTGCGCACCAAGCTGGGTATCAAAGACTTCGAATGACATTTGGTTCTGAAATACTGTGGGGCTCTACACAGATACGTCCAAACTGAAATGGATTTTCTAGACATCTCATCACTCGGTGCTTCCTATCGATATGCTGTTAAAATCAAGCAAAAATTTAAGCACCAGAACAAACGAGATTTTGTTTCTGCAAATCCACAACAACCAAAGTATGACAAAGACACCCCTAACAAACAGTCTCATGAAAAGCCACATGAAAAGAAGGGTCACGGGAAGACAAAGAGGGACACTGAAAAATGGTGTGATTTCCACAAAAGCCCTTGGCACAACACCGATGAATGTTGCTCAAAATATTCATTGGTGGCCGAGATAAAATACAAAGAGTTGAACCCTGATTCCTAATCTGATTCTGAAAATAATGGTAAAGGATAGATCATTGACGCAGACCCCACTGCTATTGTCACGACCACAACAATTCAACCAAAAGAACCAACAGATCCTGAAGAGGGGGAGTGCCTTTTTCATTCACAGATGTGGGTGAAGGGGACCCCGCTGCATTTTATTCTTGATAGGGGAATCCAGAAGAACCTCATCTCAGCAGAGGTCGTCAAACAGTTGTGATTGTCGACAACACCACACCCGCAACCATACAACATCGGGTGGCTTCGGCAAGGACGAGATCTCCGTGTCAACGAACAATGTCGATTGTCATACGACATCCAACCCTTCAAGGATGAGGTATTATGTGATGTTTCCCCACTGGATGTTTGTGATGCTCTCTTGGTCCAGCCATATATGTGGAAACGCCATGCTATCTATGAGTCTCAACCCCATAGTGTCATTATTACTCTGGGGGGTCATCTCTACAGGATACCAAAGGTAGTTCCAACTACTGCCCCACCTAAATAGTGCCACAAGGTAGTATCTCATACTACAAAATTCATGTTCTCCACAATCTGTTCAAAAGGGGAACAAAAGGATACTGCAACCACTACAGCCTCAGCCCAAGCACCTTCTATCCACCAGAAGCAGGTCAACAAGGTTGCAACAAAGCACAAAGATTCCTTCTGCACATAGTCATCTCATGTAGCCAAACGGGTTAAAAAGGTCCAACCCTTCTAGCCACAGGTTCGTGACGACCTTCAACAAACCAAGCAGCGCGATGGTTCCAACAAGGAAAGCAACTCACCAAGATTCAGATTCAACAATCGCTTTCCCCTCTCCCCCGGGAACTCAACGCAATGGAGACCATTGCTTCCTAAGGAGGGAGGATTGATCCAGGTGGATATCGGTGGCCACCCACCTTTTCCAACTGGCCCAAAACATGTTTCTTGCAATTTTGGCAATTTACTATTTTTAGCAGGTTTTAACTTCTGGGGCCATTTTGAGGGCCTAAATGAAGTTTTTTTTGAGATTGAGTTTCTCAATGATAGACAAATGTAGTATTGAGCCCCCAAAATTAATCTCCTTGATGATACCTCTCCAATGAGCTATCACACACCTAAAACGGAGGTCGTATGCAAAAGTTACGACCCTGGGAAGTTGATGTACTAACTTACCCAAATGGGGCCCACATGACTTTTGGCGCTTCATATCCTAGGGTTAGGTTTATGGATGTCTAGGATTTTTGGCATTCCTGTCTATTGTAAAAATTCCTTCTGAGCCTCATTGTAATCATCTTCTTGCGAATGCAAGTAGCCATCACATCTCTTCTCAGAGATAAGCTGCCACCATTCTAGCGAGTCTTTCGCTCTGTATTTTTACAGTCTCTATACATTTCTTTCATTAATAGAAATTGTGTATTACTGTATATATGTGTTTATGGTTGCATCTCCGATACATTTCTGTTATATTATTGAATATCTGCGATATCTCTATGCATTTCTTTATTATATCTCCGATCTCATTTCATGCCGAAAATAATCCGGATGAATTGTTCACGACTGAGAATCCTGAGTGTTTCCAGCATTGATATTTCTTGACCAGAAGGACTAGATCCCTCAAAAGAGGTGGACATCCTAAGAGACTACATGATGTTGAAGGGGGTTTATTTTCTTTGTGTGGTGCATGATGAAGGGAAATAAAGTTGGTAAAATAGGTTCTATTGTGTGGTTGAGAAACCTATGAGAGTTTGATTGTTGATTGGTTTGGGAAACATAGTGTCAGTCTTAGACTTGCCTTGTGGATTCATATCCCTGGCTCAGGGGTGACCTACTGTTGAGACTTGGAACAACGATGTCTAAGGTTGGGTGGAATGTCCTTGGTTTGCAACTAGTTGGTGATTGGTTTTATTAAAGATAAGTGCTCTATGTCATGTGTTTCTCTTCCTATATATTTATTTTCATTGTGTATTAATTATTATCTCCGTGATACATATTTATAATGTTCCTTCTTGTTGGATTTTTTTTTCATGGAATATGGTTCATTTCTTTTATGGTATCATGAATCTTGATTATTGCATGTGTTTTATTCATGATTTTTTATTAATTAATTGGTATCAAAAATTTGAAATCAGTCCAAGAAGTGCATTCTTGAAGTAGTCTGACCCAACCTGGTGGTGGTTGGGTATGTTACAAAGTAGTATTAGAGCTATTGGTTTATATCACTAATCCTTTGAAGGTCCCTGCTGTTAACTCCCAAAATAGCACCATCATTTTGGTTGGGTTTTACGGTGGATAGCATGGCTATTGATAGTTTCCTCAATTCATTGTTGAGTCTTTTAGCTGCAAAATTTTAGATTTTGGTTTGACTTAAAAATAATTTGGATTGTAAAGTCTTCTTTTTTCAAAATTGTCATTTTTTACTTTCCACAGCTAACTTGTTTTCAAAGGTTCATTGTGCGTTGTGGAAAGTGCCCACTTTCGACAGCTAAGGAGATCGTTTCATCAGTTGGCGCGCTGTTGAAAGTTTCAAATCTTAAAAGGTTCTTAAAATCAGTTCTCGGGTGGCGTGCTGTCAAAGATATGCTTTCAACAGCTAAGGAGGGTCTTCTACAAAGTGGCGCGCTGTGGAAAGTGCATACTTTCCGCAGCTAACAGGGGCTTACAAAGAGGCGCGCTGAGGAAATTCAAGATTATCAACAACTAACAGAGGCTGTACTCCCGGGTTGGCAACATCAGATCAAATCTTGTTTCCATATCAGACATTGTTCACAAAGGATCATTTAGGATTTTTGAATTGCAAATGGAAAAATGATATTTAAACTTGCAGGAAACTTTTCAATCCCTTCCTGAGCTCCAAATTAAGATATGACAACACCATTGGAAAGCTGAGATTCTCTAGATGTCGATCGACTATTCATATATGAAAAATGGATTTTTTATGACCGAGAAATTCAATTTTGAAAATCTGTCCGCTTTCAACAGCGCAGAAGGCAGAATTTTTGACCCGTT
>ML787828.1:563551-584768 GCA_009831015.1 Picea engelmannii | reverse complement strand
TGGGATGCATTTTCACTTTTGGGTGTCTTCTCTATTACAAAATTTCTCATTACTTCCATGATCTCCCCTTTTAAGCCATCCATCTTAGTATCCAACTTAGCTTCCATTGAATCCATCAACTTATCTTCCATTGAATCCATCTTGGTATCCAACTTAACTTCCATTGAATCCATCTTAGTATCCAACTTAGCTTCCGTTGAATTCATCATCTCTTGTAGTTCATCTTTAGTTACTGTCTTATTTTGTAAATCATTTATGTCTCTACACATTTCTTCACCTTCATCAAGACTCCAATTAGGATTTTCTGGAGGCTTATTTGGTGTAGAAGGTCCCTTTTTGGGTGGCATGTTGGCCAAATATCACTTTTGAGTCTTGATTTTGAGGTGGTTATGCTAGACAATATTTATTCTATTATATCTCCCAAGTTTCGACCCTTCTGGGTATGAAACTTTGTTTTAGGTAGTTATCTGATATTTCTTCTTTGCAATGCCACAGGTCTGATCAAAATTGTATGTGCCAAGTGGAATTTATGGTAACTTCCTCACAACTTGCCGATTTTTGTCCTTTCCAAGAGATCTCACTTGTATAGAATGCCCCGCACAAAATAATTTCTATCAAATTCTTTAAATCACACCCAAAATACTACAGACTGTCCACGATCCAATGCAACCAGTCCCACTCAATTTGGATACTCTAGCAAGAAGTTATGCTTGTTTTACCTCGAACACCTTCTTGAGACTAGTCAATAGGACTAGTCAGATACCCTATCTTACACAAGGTGTATCTACAAATTTAAGATGACCCAGAAGCTGAAATTTTTACCAAAACTATATTACTAATTTATGTAAATGGCCTCTAAAGTTCAAGGTCTGAAACGTTACAGAATTTTTTTTATAGCGAAAATTCCACAATGGATCATTTCAGGATGATTCCAGAACCCTATCTTGTACAGGCTGTATCTCCGAAAGTATAATGCCTCAAGAGATTAATTTTGAACCCAACATACCTTGATCCATCTACTAAATACCCTCCAAGCAGTTCCTTATGAAACGTTGTAGAAAAAAAGTTATAGTGAAAATTCCACGGTGTCTCAGATGTAGCAACGAAACCCCAAGACCTTGAGCTCTGATACCATATGTTAAGAACCAAACCTCAATATAGCATGGAAAAACCTCAGGAAAAGTACTCAATGCCTTGAAACAGATATAATTTCAGATAATAAGCCTCTTCGAGGGGGAAACCTCCTTTTACCCCACTTAAATTTTCAAGTATAAGATGATTCAAAATGAAAATGTCTCCTTGGTATATATAGGAGACTAGGAGGTATAATTACAAATAATGGCCTAAAGCCGATAGAATTAGAATAACATTACTAATCCAAATTACAACTAATGGCCTAAAGCCAACATAAATAAAATAGCATTACTAATCTAATATGCCCCAATTAAGGGGTAATGAGCCAATATTAGGGCTTAACAGATCTCATTGAGTGGATGGAGAACGAATTCCATCCAAGTGTGTAAGGCAGGGTTTGAGGAAAGGAGAAAAGGAGAAGCAAGGGAGATAGTAGTCAACCAACAACATCAAAGGGATATATTGAGGTTTGTAGGGCTTGGCTATTTTATGATATTTATTCCTTAGGAGAACCATTATCCTAGGATGAGAGCCTATAAAGAGATCTAAGGGGATATTGGATCATGTATCAATGTCAGTGGAAAAAAAAGGATAACGAGAGGATATGAAGGTTGAGAAACTAAAAGGTAGTCGATCTTCAGGTTCATGTGGGAAGGAGCAACCTTCCAAGTTTGTCGATAATCATTTATGGTACGAGATGACCATGTAGGATTCTTACGAGAAAGAGGCTTCTAGGAGAATGTTCAGAGATAGTGAGTCTTTGGAGACAGGTAATATCATGATGTTTGGGAATATAGCTTATGTGTCACAGTGAGTATCCAATCAAGTGGATTGGAGAGAAACCATGGTAGCAGATATGGTAGTGAATACAAAGCCAACTCCAGGTGGGATAAGTAACTTCCTCACTAACAGGGTATGTTGATGTTAGTGGTAGCATCAAACTGGTACTTTTTCATTGCCTTTTGTCTATCATGTAGAAGTCATCAAAATCCTAGTGTGAGTTTACTTTAGTTAAAAGGAATTAATTAAAGTAAAAGTGTTTTTATTAGTGAATTGATTTATTTAAGGAACATGCTAAAAGTACTTAGCATGCAACATGTAATCTAAATCTCAAGTGAGTGTGAGAAGTAATCCCAACCATAGATCACTTTGGAGATTATAAATAGATTGTAACTCATGATTATAAAAGAAATCCTAAGAGAAAGGATAAGATAACTTTGAGAGGAAGTCACTCTTGATTAGATATATCAAGAGAACCTTGGTGAGAGACCAAAAAGGATCTTTGGTGAGATGTCAAGATCGAGAGAATATTGGTGAGATGCCAAGAGAAAGAGAGACTCTTGGTGAGATGCCCAGATAAAGGGACGTTTGGTGAGATGCCAAGGTTGGGATCTTTGGTCAGATGTTGAGATCATGTACATTGATGAGAGATCAAGGTTGGACCTATCAAATAAGTAATTTTTCTAGTGTGGAGAGTGTATAAGCAAAGAGAGAATTTTTCTTACATGAGAGTGAGGATATCTCACTAGTTGGGTAAATGAATTTCATCCAAGTGTTGATGTAGATATGGATGGATCATGGAGAACCATGATTCAATATCTTGGATAGGTGGAGAAGGAATTCCATCTAGATATCATACAGGTCAAGGAGGAGAGAGAGTAGAGGAAACCATAAGTGGGGTTTAGAGGATTGAAGCCATAGGGAAGGGGTGTGGCATACAAAAGTGTCTTTATGTGTTTTTCATACATGTACCCAGGTCACATTGTAAACAGTCACATACATATGTGATTCACAAGAAGGTGAATCATGTACACCTCAAAAAACATGTTGTTTAGGGGTCGTACGACAAAGAAAACTTGGCCAAGTTTTTCTATAGTTGTATTTATCTTAGTGGGAAATTTTCATTGTTACATGAGCCTTTATTTGATGTTAGTAAAAGAATATTGGAACTGTTTTTCCCTCTAGAGTTTTTTAGGAGTATTTTACCATAAAATATTGGTGTCTTGTGTATGAGATTTTTGGTTTCCGAGTTTATGCTTCCGCTAGAAATGACCACCAAAATTTTAATAAAAAACATTTGATGTGATGGGTACACATTCACATCCCTATGAACCACATCAATTCTCATATAATCCATTACATTAATAATAACTCAAAATTGACTTTACAAAATAAGGAATAAGCCAACAATGGAAGTGACAACATACACTGAAATCTAATGCTCACATGTTAAGATTATTATTGTTATTCTAATTTTCATAATAGAGATATTATTTCTTCTACCATACTCTAATATAGGAGAATGAGCATGATACGTGAAATCATAAATCCAATGAGACCATTGAATCATCTCACAAACACCATGAGATTTTTCATTGTACTTGGTTATGAACCAAAACATGGATACATCAATCATCAATTGAATATATGTTATAGTCTCCATCAATTATTGGCTGGAAATGGAAGTGAAAAATTGAAGATGAAACACAACATCAAGATCATACAAAAGTGAGTATGTTCTATTGCATGAATGCTCTATCCACCACTAGATAGGGCTGATATAGTCACTGTGAAGGCACAAATTATCTCCTCTCCCTACTATAAACTAAAAAATCTCTCTTGCTATCCCATATTAGTATTCCCACATGTTTTTTTAAATATGAATTAAAGTATGCATATGATGGCTATTATTTAAACTCATTTTTATCCTAAGAATTGCTTTGACCAACTTATATTAAACATCCTTTGGACTAGCATTGTTCTATTCCAATATCTCATGGTTACGAGACACCATCCTTGAAATAAGTCATTGTCTGATCTACCGCTATGTTTGTGTCCTAGTTAAGTGAATCTGAATATACCAATGAATCACAACAATCACCAACAATATTCTTTCACATACAAATCTATCTAGAATCTATTAAACAAGAGTTTTGTTCACAGAAGAAATATTTTATAGTATACTTTTCATTTTCATTTTCATTTCCACTTGTATTGTTAATATTGAAGTCTTGATGTTGAGATCCCTATTTATCTTGAAGATTAGACCCAAGGATTCCAATCTCAAAAATTGACTTCTTGTTGTCTATTAGTCACAATGTTTTTAAACAATCTCACAGTCTCTCTAGGAGGTGTATTTATATATTGTTCTTATAACTTGGATCTATATATAAAATAGCAATCCAATTGGTATTAGTATGCCATGTATACCTACCCCTCAAATAAGTTTCTTTAATAATATTTTCACTTTTAAATTCAACCACTAGCTTATCTACATCTCTCCTATCAACATCATAAATGGGGTCACCTTTAAAATATATATCACAAGGATATCTCCATGGTTCAGACAATATAAATTCATATAAAGAGATTAAATTATAAATTCAATTATATGAGTGCTATTCTTCTGGATGATATTTCTTCTTATGTGATTTAATATATATATATTTACCTCTTCATCATGTAATGATGATGGATAAACAAAATGTAGAATATCTGAAATTGCATCCTCAATAATCCTAGGTATTTCAATATCGTGGACTTACTTTTATGAATTCAAAGATATGTGGAACATTAAATACCTGATTTTTTTATAGGAATAGGATATGCTAAATGGATAACAATTAATTCATACTTCTCACATACAATCATGTCTTTAGCACCGCCAAAATTTGAAGTAGTAGATCGAAAATATTCAAAGTGTTCATCTTCTTTTGGATCTAGGAAGTCATCTTCTAGACCCCCATTCATAATCAACAATGTCAAGATTTAATAAATCTCTTGATGGTATGATGGGCTACTTACTAACCACTAAATTCATATGAGAATTGTGGGTTGACTATGGATGGGATGACTTCAAATATTTCTTTTCAAAAACTTTCAATAATGAATTTATTACATCATATATATTTTTAGCAATCTTAGAAATAGATATTTGAAGGATGACTTTGATATGCATTATAAACATCATCAAACTTCTTTCTTTTTCAAGTCAAATTTAGAGAAAAAAATTCCATCAAAAGATTCTTCAGTCTTCTCTCCTCCTTCATAACCGTAAACCCAAAAGCTCAAAAAATAGTCGAGAAAATTTGAAAATGAAGGTATACATTTTAGACAATTCTTATCAAACCATTATTTTGAACTTTCTTACAATGTACACGCAAACAAATTCATCGTAATATATTTGTGGATAGTATTGAAGTTTGCTACAAATTCAATTAAATCGCTAATATGCCTAGCATCCCTATAAGGTTTTCCATTGTAAGTTAGGAATTTCTCAAGAAACTTCATTGGAGGGTAATTGTTTGGATATACATGAGTCTCTAATAAATCCAAAGGTCCAACCACAATATCCATATTTTAATTCAATTTTTTAATATGAATAACCAAAATTTGAAAAGCATGCATACCCTGTATCATATACCAAAATTGTAAATGTGTTGAACCTGCATAGAATAGATCTAGTTAGAAAATACTACACACATTTGCAGAGAAAAATTGAGAAAGAAGAAGCAAGATAGAAAGAGTGGAAGAATTCTCATAAACCGTATTCCACACTGAAAGAGTGAATAATTTACAATAGATATAGGACACATGAGTAAATAATGCACCATAGTGGTGGTCAAGATTGACCTGGACACACACCAATAGTTACAAGAGTAAACTGCCCCCTAGTCTAGTCTCTCTAGCAGTTATGGGAGTGAACTGCCACCTAGCTGAGTTAACTAGTCAACTAGTCTTTAGTTAACTAACTGAACAAAGAGTAGTGAGTTGGTGATGATCCCAATGTTGCATGTTGAAAAAACCAATGAAACATCTAAACTCAACTCAACTACTCAAACTGAAGTGTCAACTGAAAGAGAATACTCTTCAGGTGGAATATTCTCCCCTAAAATATAGGAGACTGGATAATGACTAATTATGAATAATAAACAAGGAATAACCTTAGGAAAAATAAATCATAGGTGTGTGTGAAGTAACTCCAACACCCCCCCTGAACATCACTATGGTGAAAATAAAGAATGGGTCCTGGCTATAAGGCCATGTTAGGTACCCAAATACAAAAGATACACTGAACTAAACGAGGAATGAGGGAAAACCTCATGGGAATGAAACCCCCCCTCAAATTATAATGCATAAAATAAAAAATGATAAGGAACAAAAGGCAGTTGCTAAGTAACCATGTCCTTCACTCCAAGAAGACCTTGCAACTATGCAAGTTTGTGCTCTTTGAAGATTTTGTTGAAGATGTAGATGTCTACACGGATCGAATGAAGTATATGCATCATTGATATTTCCACACATATCCACTTTATCTTCTTGTAATGAATAATATCCAAATAAATTTTGGATGACATTTTGAAAACCGTGCGGCCGTTTCCAGAAAAATGCTAAAATTTTGTTGATTTTAAAACGATCATAACTTCACTTTTCGGACTCCGTTTCGGACGATTTTGTTTTTGAAATTGGATATTTTCTCGAGAGGAATTCAAATATCCAATTAGGTTTTGCAAATTGCTAAAATATATAATAATTGAGTCAGATGTGCATGTCTTCCTTTTTGTCTCTTGAGATGCATGCATTGTGCATGGAAATGTATCTGCATGCAACTGCTGAGATGCATGACATATATATTCCACATGAATTTCAGAAAAAAAATATGAAATGGAGTAGACATCATCTTCAATTAATGGAATACAAATTTTTGTAGATACTTGTGTAGAAGCCTCTTCAAACTGAGATGATTTATCTTCCAATGGATTTTCGACATTCTCTATCTTGTCAACATTTTGCATGCATTCTTCCTTATTCCCAAATAGAACCTCCAATATTCTCCATAAATCATTTGGAGTGAATTCTTGTGAGTCATCATATACTTGATGGAGAATTTCGGGAGAAATAAAATAGAGGATACATCATGTGGCCATATCTTGTCTATTGAGAAAGTCATTTTTCCCATCGAAAGAATAAGGATCTACTTCCATTTCCATAGTTATTTGGTACAAACCTCTGCATCTGAGCATAAGAACAAATTTTGGCTTCCATTCCAAATAGTTATGAGGCATGAGAAGTATTTCTGGTGAATAATCCATCTTTTTTTTGTTTTCAATCTTCAGTACCTGCAAAAATAATTTGGTGTAGATTTTTCTTAGCAATCCGTCGGCTCTGATACCATGTAAATGTGTTGAACCTACACATAATAGATATAGCTAGAAAATTCTACACACATTTGCAGAGAGAAATTGATAAAGAAGAAGCAAGATAGAAAGAATGGAAGAATTCTCATTCACCGTATTCCACACTGAAAGAGTGAATACTTTACAATAGATATAGGACACATGAGTAAATAATGAGCCATAGTGGTGGTCTAGATTGATTTTGACACACACTAGCAGTTACAAGAGTAAACTGCCACCTAGTCTAGTCTCTCAGGTAGTTATGGGAGTGAACTGCCACCTAGCTAAGTTAACTAGTCAACTAGTCTTCAGTTAACTGATTGAACAAAGAGTAGTGAGTTGGTGATGATCCCAATGTTGCATGGTGACAAAACCAATGCAACATATAAACTCAACTCAACTAGTCAAACAAAAGTGTCAACTGAAAGAGAATATGCTCCAGGTGGAATATTCTCCCCTAAAATATAGGAGACTGAATAATGACTAATTATGACTAATAAGCAAGGAATAACCTTAGGAAAAATAAATCCTAGGTGTGTGTGAATTAAATCCAACAAAAATGTGTAGTCACCAGGATGTTGTTTCAAAGATTTTCAAGATTGATGGACATGCTTACATATACACCTAATAATTTATTCAAAATTTATAAGGAACAAGGATTTTATTCCTTCATGAAGTCACCATATGAGAAATAAATCCTCAATACAACTCTCTCACAAAAATCTCATGAAGCATAGTATTCAAATTTTCCAGGAAATGGACTTTATCCCCAACAAGAACACCAAAATTTTACCTCCCCAACTAATCCATAGTGGATCATTATATTTTTTTTCATTTATATTGATCCTTTCAAAGTGGAAAAAATTGGAGGAATAATCTTGTAGGTCCATTTTAGTGGCAGGTCCCAATTTGGAAACTTGGGGTCGAAAACCTTTCAAATCCATTTTGAGGCATTAAATAGTGGTGTGGTGAGAATTATCCCCCTACGGACAGGTTGTTTTCCCCTCACTTGGGTTTCCTACAAGTGAGACAACCTCTAAAAAATGGACACTAACATCATCCTAACTAACTATTCTATTTTCTTGTGGGAGGGTTGAGAGAGAAGGAGAGATGTTATATGCACCTGATTTCTGACATTTTTCCTCACTACTCCAATGGTTGAGCTCCAATATAAGTAGCTCCCTCAAGAACTCAAACCTGCAAGAATAGAGAAACCTTATCCTACTACTATTTATGATTAGGTAATAGAAACCCTACCTACTCATAACTTATTCCAAGTAATCAAATAGACAAGAAATGGACAAGAAAGTATAAGATAAATAGGCCAAGTTCTTATATTCAATGAAAATCAAGAATTTTACAACCCGATGATGTTGCAATCCTCCAAGTTTCTTTCTTCAGCCCTTGAACATGAATCCAACTCAACTCCTTCACAACAATTTGCCTCTCCTTGACAATATCATAAGTTTGATATGATTCTCTTCCTTCCCCCCTCTTACTCTGAAATGACCTGGGTATATAGATGCAAATAGGGATAACCACTAGGATAAAATAGGAGTGTAGTTGAGGATAATGTGGATTAGGTTGGGATTTGAGTTATATTTATGGTTATACTTTCTCCAAGATAGGATGGAAGAAGGATAAAATCATATCTTGATGCAAACAAGAAAACACACCCAGAACCAACCAAAACTTCCTAAAAAATTGGCCCTATATTCATGGGATTTGGCCAAATCTGCATGGACACTCCCGCATAGTGGTGTACAAGGTGTCCAGGATTCTCCCATAAAACTAGAATAGGATATGTACACTAACCTAGAGTGGGGAAGGGGGCATCCATGGTCAAACAAAGCCAAGATTGAGTGGGAAAGGTCAAATTTGTAGGGTTTTAAAGGTGTATTCTTCTTCTTGATGCTCAAGAGGATGTAATGGATCATTATTGCATGGTGTTGAGGTGAAGACACTTAGGAAGAGTTAAAAAACAAGGTATGACACTTAGAAAAATGGACCATGGAATTTGTGACACTTGCGACACTGAGTAGAGTGAAGTGTGACACTTAAGACACTTAGCAAAGTGAAATGCGATAGTTGTGACACTTAGAAAAGTGGGACAAAATGGTGTATAATAGATCCCCCCCAAATTGTGACATCATAGGAGAAAAATATGATTGAAACACTTTAAAAAAATGTGGAATCAAGGGATTGAAGTCAGGAGACTTGTCAGAAAAGAAAACAAATATCCACCAATATACATATATCATCCCCGAGGTAGGCATACCCATCCTCAGAATAATCTAACTCAAAGCATGGCTGCCAATCAATAAAATATGGATCCATGAAAGTACCGACTAAGGATATGGCCACCAAAAATACAATGTGGATCGATATATCCATGACTCGATCAAAGTGTAGCCACGAGATTGTACACAATGGAGTTATAACATGAAAAAAAATAGCCATAGACCAATACAATGTGGATCTATGTCACAAAATACAACAAAACTTCATAATCTCCATCACATCCTAGGAAAGGAAGATAACAAAAAAGAGTGCTTATTGAAATGTTTCCCCCAAGGTATTCAATCCCAATCCCTAATAATACAAATCTAGCCATGTGAATAGATGTCTTGGCATTGAACACGGTAGAACAAAGAGTTTGAGGGAAATAACCAATGATGATAATGACTCCCAAGGTACCATAGTACATCCCAATGAATATGAATAGATGGTCTAAAGTCAAACACTTGGTGGAATCTTCTGATCAGAGGTCAATGATGTAAACCTATTGTTGAAAATGAGGAAACCTGCCATTGAGGCATGCATGTCCCAAGGTACTAATTGGTTTCTAAGTCTAATTCTTGAATAATGTGATGATGTCAATAGAAATATACTCGTCGAAGGAGAGCCATGATGCATCTTCCATCATTGACATGAAACAAATAAGGATAGTGATGAATAGTGATGGATCGAATGATGGTGAACTGACATAGGGGTGAAAATGTAGAGGTTGACTTCCCTTGAACATATGGTGGCATAATGAATGACTTGGCATCATTGAAACAAAATATCATGAATTAAATATCTGATGATGCGATGAAAACCAATGGATATCTTCGAAGGAGTCTAAAGATTATGACGATGCATGGAATGGGATGACAACCATAGGTTCTCTTTTGAAGGAGTCAAAAGAGTATGGCGACACATGGGATTCAAATGGCATAGAGACAAGCGATAAAACCATGGTACAAATAAGTGCCATGTTCAGGGGTGACAAAATATTCCATAATTATAAAAGGCTTGACCCACTTCTCAAATCCCCCCCCCCCCACCTAGATAGGAGAGTACCTCTTTGTTTTTTAGCAATCTCAAGGAGGATAAACAAT
The DNA here is from genome assembly GCA_009831015.1 of Picea engelmannii. Classification (NCBI taxonomy): domain Eukaryota; kingdom Viridiplantae; phylum Streptophyta; class Pinopsida; order Pinales; family Pinaceae; genus Picea; species Picea engelmannii. The sequence goes on along the minus strand of ML787828.1, from coordinate 574,075 downwards.
GCTTGGTTAACTCATCTTTGATGAGTCCCATATTCACATGTTTAAAGAACCTGAAGAAGGAAGGGTTCAATCCCAGATGGGCCCTTCATTTTGTATATTTTACAAGTCCAAGGAAAGAAAAATAAATGGTCTTTTCATGTTTACAAAGTCTGAAAAATATTCAATAAATAAGACTCCAGATGGAGTTTTTTGTAAAATTAGTATCGATGGTTTAAAAAAGTATAAAATGATAACTAGGAGAACTCTTCTAATCATGATTGACTAGAGTATTCCTTTTTTGTAAATGGTCCGATGAGACCAAAAAATAGATAAATGACCACTCAATAGATGTGATTTCTAATTAACTTTAATGAGCGTGAAAGATGACAATATAACTTGGAAATATTTTCATTTTTAGAGAGTTTGAAAAGATCTTAAAGGAGACTCCAAAGAGTTCCCTTTTTGTATATATTTTACTAGTCCGAAAAAGAGATAAAAGTATACTTGGTAACCTATTCTCATGTATTAATGAGAACAAGAAAGAAAAAATACTAAGCTCGGTAACTTATTCTCATGTATTTATGAGCACGAGAAATAATAAAGACTAAGATTGTTCTAGAGAAGACTACAACGTTGTGATGGGAACGACCCCAAATCAAGGATCACTCCTAGAAGCATGTCTCTCCATAGGTGTTTTTCCCCTAGATTTCATGATAGAATCTAGTGGGTTTTCTCTAGCATGATTCCCAGAGGTTGGAGACCTACCCCCCCAAGCATATTTTCCTCCGACAACTTCTCTTCTTTCCTCATTTAGGCCTTTCGGTACTAATGGGAAACTTTCACTAGGCAGAGGAAAAGAGGGTTCAAGCACATGATTCAGAGTGAGACTCAAGGTGAATGGAGAGGGTTTTGTTTCATTTTTTAACAAGCTTGACACAGACACCGAACTATGCTCACTGAGATTAGGTACTACCAAAGGATCATATGATTCTAGGGATTGTCGCACCTGAGTTGAAATCATATTTAACGTGGCCAGCTATGGGATGGTAGGAGGAGGTAAAGGAAAAACCCCCATGAGTGAGGAATCCTTAAGGAGACCTAATCCTACACTCTCAATAATATACTATTCTAGAAAAGGGACATCATTCATTGTAGAATTGTGGAGATCTGGAGCTATATATTCCAGTTGGTCAATAGTGAAAATTTTTCGCTAATGGGGAAATTGCAAGAAACAAAACATTGTAGATACGATGACAGTCATTGCATAAAACCAACTATGAACAAGTAACAAATTGTAATCCAGGGAACATCAACTAATTCGATATCGATCAAAAAAATATTACACTTCAATGTCATAACAAAACATGGCAAGGGACCATGAGGTTGAAAACCACGTCCTTCAAATGATTTCAAGGTGGTAGGAAATGAGGTAAGTTTAGGATAACCTAGGGATATGAAACAAGGAAAAGACATGACACAGGTGGAGGTTCCTTAATCCAAAACAATACGATGGATGTTCTTTCCACCAACCAAAATTTGAATTTGGAATGCTAAGTGGTGGGAGAGCCTCTCCTTAAATTAATCAAGATTAAACATGATCATATTTGACTCCTCTGGATCCATAGATCCAATGGAAGAAAACAAGGTTCTATGTTAACTTGGACAGTTTTGTAGAACTTCGAGGGTTGATATAGCATAAGGTGCATGTGCCAAGTATTCAATGATGTTGTAGTTTTGGTTAGTGTGGAAATTTGGATTAAATGTCACTTTTCGAATTACGCTCTTGGGCAAGCGCAACACTACGTTAGAGATTTTTTTCTCAATCTAAAGAGGATTGGAAGATGGAGGAGGAGTGGATGTGGTAGGTTGATAGACAACCTTTCATTTTGTCTGATCACCTGGAGGAGTGTCATACATATTTTCTCAAGTCATTACATTGATCACCTTAAACATGTACACCTTAGAGGAATTCATAGAAGCATCTCCATGATGGGGATGACCTACGTTTCCCCCTTCCAGAGAGACAATATTTTGTGCAACTAGATTTTGTTGTTGAACGGGTTGGGAGGAATCCTTCATAAATTTGGTGACTGCCTCATGATGAGGACAATATTTCATGTAGAGGTATTTCTCATAGATCATGCAAGGAAACTTAGGATTCCTATTCGGTGGATTATCAACAGTATTTGGGTTATCCTACTCATTCAAAGATTTCTTGGATTTACCCTTGTTTTTCTTCTTACCTCTTGGTTTTTGAGATGAAGTGGATTGGAGTGAATTTACCTTTGAGGTTTGAGAAAGAGAGGAATTAGTTAGGGTGTCTGAAAAAGAAATTGGTTTTGGAGCAATTTTTGTTGGATTGTTCAATGGACAAGGAGAATTAGGGATTAGATTGTAAAGTGTGCCAGACTAGGAATATACCAAGTCCAAATACTATGCATGATTGATATCCTTCTCCCCAATAACAACATTTCCCATAGCAAAATCATGGGAAATGGGAGGCAAGAGCGACTTTGTAAACCAATCTGCGAGGAGTTGGTTCAGAATGGGAGATTTTATCAACCATCTCCACTGTCTCCACTCATGAATATGATCATATATGTGGGTGGAAGAGGATTTTCAGAGTGATTTCAAAATATTTGTGCTAGTATCATACCATATATGCAACTAAAAATGCATAAGAAAATACATGGTAAGAGAGTTAAAGTCGACAAAGGATTTGCGTGGAAACTCGATCTACCATTTCGCTACCACACCTGTAAGTGTTCTCTGAAAAAGTCTAAGACTGATGGAATCATCCATCAAAGAGTTGGAAGAACACCACAAATGGAAAGTCATAACATGATAATTAGGATATTCCCTAGGTTTTCCATCGAATTTCAGGATGTCGGATGGTAATTTGATAGGTATGGTGGGACAAAATGGGGCATGTTGAATGGGATCATTTTTCAAACGTGACAGATATGGCTTATCTAACGTATCCAAGAATGGAAGTTGCCGGTTGGGCTATGGATACTGGTGGTAACCACATGGAACAAGAACACTAATAGGACTGTATCTATTTTTTGGCGAGATGGAAAATCTAGATGGTCCTCCCATATATGGTGGCTTCCTGGGTTATCCACCCATGTAAGGTGGTTGTCCTAATTGTCTTCCTACATAGGGTGGTTTTCCTAGTTTTCCAACCATATACTGTGACTGAACAGATGTTCCTCCAACATAATGTGATTGAATTGATGGTCCCCCCATTTATTGAGGTTGAAAGGAATGTTGTGTTGGAATCATGGGGTTTATGGATTGAAATAGAAGGGTTTGTTGCAAAAGAATGCCTGACAGATTGGGTTGAACCCACAAAGGGTTAGAAACTCCTGGAAATGGATTTCCAGGATACAGGCCAATGGTAGTAAGGATAGAAGGACTTGTAAGAGTGGTTTTCCCCCTGGCTATTTGATGTTGCAACCATCTAGGTTCCTCCCCAGTAGAGAGTTTCCCTGCAGTTGAAGGTTTCCCCCTAGTTGAAGGTTGACCTCCCATTGAAGATTGACCTCCAATGTAGGGTGTATTAATATGTGATGATTGAGATGGAGGATGAGTAGCTTGTGGAACCATGGTTTTTTGAACGACTTGATTGTTGGCCATTTGGCTTATGTAACGACCAAGTAAGGAACTTGGTGTGTGCATGTGTGGAAATAGAGAAGAATGAATATTACTTGACCCATGTGCATAAGAAGATGTACGTTGAAGTGGTCGAGTTGGGGTTACCTGTGTCACCAATGTTTCTAGTAAAGATGTGATGCAGGAGCATCGTCAGCACCCAAATGAGCGTGAAGGTGGAAGACAGTTGGAAGACCACCAACGCACGTTTTTGAAATGTTTTTGAAACACTAATGTAATGGTTAAAGGGAAGTGTATTTGCATATTGTAAATAGATCATGAGTGATTCACTCTTATCTGTAGAATGTAGAGGCATTTATGCATAGTTAATGAAAGTAGGTAGATTTGAATTATAGATTAGACAGTTTAGAAGAGCATGAGGGAAAAAAAATATAGACACCCTCACTCTTGTATCATTGTAACATTAGCATAGAGCATAAGAAGAAGGAAGTTGTAGAAGAAAGTTGTAGAGAAGAACCCATATACAAAAGCTTTGAATTAATATATGAATCTTTGAATCAGACTCATGGTGTTATGATGTTTTTTGTGTATACATGTTGAATGGTATGTTGATAGTTTTTTTGTTCTCTCTGTTATACATTTGATTTAATATTGTGTTGAATGTATGATTTCATATTAAATGTTTGAAGTTTGAGAGAAGAAAGAGAATGAGTTTCAATTGTTTCTCTTCCTGAGAAGTTCCTGCAAGGAATGCAGTGAAGTGTCCGCAAGGAGTGCGTTGACAAGGTTTCAGAGTTTACCTTTGGAAGCTCAGGAGGGATACCATTGTTCTCATTCTAGCAGAGTATAGGTGAAGCACAGAAGCCGTCCAAGGTGTGCGTAGGCTGGTTGAAAGCTAGAACTTATCAACCAAGGGGAGAGTTGAAAGACTACTATTGCAGAAGGTGCACAGAGTCGAGAAATCAAATAATTAGAAGTATTTGAAAGAGTGTCAGAAGGAGTGCATGCAAGAATCCTTTGGAGATTTGAGTTTCTGAGTTAAAGCTTGAGGAGGGATAGTACCTTTGAGAGTACCCAAAGGGAGACAAAGATTTATAATGTCTCGTAGAGGTTAAGTTCCATTGAAAGAACATTGGTTTATTTTTTAAGAGCTGTTAAGGAGGAAACGTGCAGTCAAAATTCTCTATGGAGGATTCACGAAATAGCGAGGACCACAGGAACCAGGAGAGTTGCAGAAAAGTTAAGCGTTGGATCGAACAGAGGCTTATTAGTCATTGACCCTGTGGAAAGTGCCATTTCTGAATTCGGGGTCTAGAAGTAATAGAGGGACGGAAATTAGAGGTTCGTTCAAGTCCTGAGAGCCAAAAATCTTGGAGTGACAGGTGGCAAGAATCCATGTCAGAGATAGAGGACAGTGGATAAGACAGGTGGCATACTTGTCGCCAGGTGGAGTCAAGACTTCGTTGACAGTTTTGGGATTTCGTAGGTTGGAGAGCCAGAAGCATTGCATCAGGATTCATGAAGACACGAAGTCCGAAACTTTGAATCAGTGAAAATTCCCATAGGGGAGCCAGCCTTTGTTGAACGCATCGGGGTTTGACATTTCAGCATTTTCAAAGACAAGAGACAGGGATTCCTTGTTACGGGATTCCCAAAATCGTGAAACGCGATATGGCTGTGGAGGAGGACGTGGCCAAAAATTTCAGTGAATCAGCCTTTTGGGCTTCGGTAGTAGAAGGCCGAGAAACTCGACAATAGGGATCATGAAATTGCGAGACCCGAAGTCTAGAATTAGAAAAGGGCGTGACATTATTGTGGTCAAGGAGAATTGGGTTAGTGCCTGGTGTTTTTTCACATAGGCTCAATTCATAAGGACCTGTGGAAAACATTGTTGTGTATGTGTGTGTGGGATTCCCTATGGGGAAAACCAAAGAGTCAACCGAACTCAAGGGTAGATTTAGAAAGATCCTGCACAGACCTCGACCCGAGGATTCGGGGGTCTACATCATTTGGTATCAGAGAACAAAGAATTTCTTTGCTTTCTATAGCAGAGGAAGGGAGAACATTTCACAGCTATGCCGTCTAGAAGAAGAGACAGACCAATGCTTGATCCAACAGTGGAAAGAGAAGTGCATGAACTACATGCCATGCTTGATTCCATGGAGACAACACAGAGGCGCACAATCAACACTGGGGATATTAGTGAGGCTGATAGTGAAAATGAAGCTAGAAACAAAGGAGAAGAAGTTGCAGTCGAAGATGCTATGGATGAATGCCTATTCAGGGTTGTTGCTAGGATAGGTGCCAGAGCAAAAATGGACATTCAAGTATATGAAGGAAACCTGGATGTTGAAGAGCTTCTAGACTGGATTAGAGATCTGGATAAATACTTCGACTATGAGGATGTTGAGGAAGATAAGAAAGTCAAACATTCCATCACAAGACTTAAAGGGCATGCAACACTATGGTGGGATGAACTACAGGCTGACAGATGCTACAAGGGCAAGCAAAAAATCAAGAGCTGGGATAGAATGGTTGCAAATATGAAAGCCAAATTCATACCCAAGGACTATCAAATCACTCTGTTTCAGAGGATGCAGAATTTGAGACAGAAGCTGATGTTAGTGAAAGAGTACACTAAAGAGTTCTACAAGATAAACATTAGAGCAGGTCATCAGGAAAGCAATGATGAAAAAGTTGCAAGGTACATGAATGGTCTGAGATATGACATCCAAGATGAGATGAGCATGATGATCATTTGAACTGTAGAAGATGCTTATCATATGGCTTTGAAAGATGAAGAAAAGCTGAGCTAAAAGCAAGGTCAAAGAGTCCGAGGTAGAAGTCAAGCCAGAGGCAAACCAATTGCCCAAGACAGAACTCAGAAACCTCAAGAAGAGGGGAAGAAACATCATACTCAGCATGAGAGAGGAGGAAGCTCACAAAGAGGGAAGTATGTTGATAGAAATAATTTTCATCGAGCTAGAGTAAGAGGAAGAGGCTGAGGAGGTGAAGTGAAATGTTTTGTCTGTGGGAAAAATGGACATAAATCTTATGAGTGTCCAGACAGAAAGAAAGAAGGTGGTGAAAATCACATTGCCGAAGCACAAGGATGGAATGTTGAGGTAGAAGATGCCGAGGGTGGAAGATCCTTGATGATGAGGAAAGTTCTCTTAATGCCAGAGAAGGAGGTAGAGAACCCATCTCAAAGAAACAGTCTGTTTCGGACTGCTTGCAAAACAAAAGACAGAGTATGCAAAGTCATCGTGGACAGCGGTAGCACAAACAATCTCGTTTCTACAGAGATGGTAGAAAATATGGAGCTAGAGACTATCATACATCCAAGCCCATACAGAGTTTCGTGGCTACAAAAAGGACATCAGGTAAATGTCACTAAACAATGTTTAGTTGAATTCAAAATAGAAGGATATAAGGATGAAATATTATGTGATGTCATTCCCATGGATGTTTGTCATCTATTTCTGGGTAGAACGTGGGAATATGACAGAAATTTGGTTCATTATGGGAGAAAAAACACATACACCCTGGAGAAGAATGGGAGGATGCACATGTTGCTGCCAATTAAGGATAAAGAAGTAAAAGAAGAGACAAGCAGCACTGTAATTCTCATGAGTGGGAAGGAACTTCTTAATGAGGTTAAGAAAAAGGAAGACACATAATTTGTTGTGGTCAGGAAGCCAAAAATTGTTTTAACCAGTACAAGAGTGGATGATTTACCAGAGGAAATCCAAAAGTTGCTGGAAGAGTTTGTTGATATAGTAGTGGATGAACTACCTTGTTCATTGCCACCGATCAGGAGTATAAGCCATCACATTGATCTTATACCTGGAGCCAGTTTACCAAACAAAGTAGCGTATAGGTTGATGCTGCAGGAGAATGAAGAAGTTAAGAGGCAAGTCTAGGACTTAATGGACAAAGGATTGATTCGAGAGAGCTTGAGTCCATGCACTATTCCAACAGTGCTCAGCCCGAAGAAAGATGGAGGCTAGAGAATGTGTATAGACTCAAGAGAAATCAATAATATTACTATCAGATATAGATTTCCATTGCCAAGGATGGATGATTTGATGTATTGCTTGAGTGGAGCAAGATTCTTTTCAAAAATTGATTTGAAAAGCTTGTATCATCAAATTCGTATGAGAGAAGGTGATGAATGGAATACAACATTCAAGACGAATGAACAACTGTATGAATGGCTTGTTATGCCATTTGGATTAACAAATGCGCCTAGTAATTTCATGAGATTGATGAACGAAGTCCTAAAGGATTTCATTGGGAAATTCGTCATTGTATATCTTGATGATATATTAATTTTCAGCAAAACAGAAGCAGAACACTTGAAGCATTTAACTACAGTGATGAAGAGATTACAGCAAGAGAAATTGTTGATTAATATGAGGAAATCATCATTTATGAGGACATAACTCATTTATTTGGGTTTTGTTATTTATGCAAATGAGCTAAAAATGGATCCGAAAAAGGTAGAAGCGATTAAGAATTGGCCATCACCGAAAAGTGTGTTTGAAGTTCGAACATTCCATGGTTTATCTAGTTTCGATAGGAAATTCATCCGAAATTTTAGTGGAATTAGCGCACCAATGATGGATATGGTGAAGAAAAGACACAAATATTTTCATTGGACAGAAGAAGCAGAGAAGAGCTTCAATCTGCTAAAGAAGAATATTACTGAGCAACCAATTTTGGTTTTGCCAGATTTTAGCAAGACATTTCAGGTCAAGTGTGACACGAGTCGGTTTGCAATTGGAGCGGTCTTGAGCCAAGATGATAGGCTGGTTGCATACTTCAGCAAGAAACTGAATGAGGCAAATATCAAGTACTCTACATATGACAAATAATTTTATGCAGTCATACAAGCACTGAAGAAATGGAGACATTATTTGGTTCCTAAAGAGTTTGTTTTGTACAGTGATAATCATTCTTTACAATTCATGACTCAACATGAGAATTTGAACCAAAAGCATGCTAAATGGGTTGAATACATGCATAATTTTACTTTTGTAATTAATCATATTTTTGGAACTGCTAACAAAGTTGTTGATGCTTTAAGCAGGAAATGTTTGCTTATGCAAGAATTCAGAGTCAAGACTTTGGGTTTTGATAACCTCAAAGAAATGTATAGGGATGATCCAGATTTTAAGAAAGCATATGAGGCATCTGAGAATCCAGTTCTCAAAGACAGAACCCAATGGATTGAATACATGATCTGGGATGGATTGTTGTTCAGGGGCAATCAACTATGTATTCCAAAATGCTCCATGAGGGAGAATTTCCTGAAAGAAAAACACAATGGAGGATTGGCCGGACATTTTGGTCATGATAAGATGTTCTCAAAGTTGAATGGCTCATATTTTTGGCCCAGAATGAGGACAGATGTTAAGAAATTTGTGGATAGATGCAAGATTTGTCAGCACACAAAAGGGAAAAGGAAAAATACAGGGTTGTACCAACCATTACCCAAACTTGAGAGGTCGTGGGATGCAGTGAGCATGGATTTTATATTGGTACTACCATGAATGCAAAGATGTTATAACCCTAAATTGCACTATCCCTGCTTACCTAGCATCAGGCCTACTCATGCCTCTTCCTAGCCAAAGCCATGTTGAGCAATTCCTCAAAAACCACTTAAAACAAGCAACCCACGCCCTAACTTCTCACTGGGCATGGGCATCCGCTTGCTGTCCTCATACTGCACGCGGGCATCCGCAGGCTAACCCAAAACAGCCCGCGGGTACCTAACAAAGCAAAAAATCAGGAAAGTTTCCGTCGGGACATGAGGCTTTTTGTCAGTTAACTGGAACTCCGAGCCATGCATGGCCGAGAGTTCGCCTAAAACCCTAGCTCCTTCTAGCCTATAAAAGGAGGGGTAGGGGTACTATTCAAGGGAGAAAAAATCATAGCAAAGAAACTCTGCCAAATTTCCAAGCCAGTTCTGTCCCAACCCTTTAGCCTTGCCTCAAGATTTAGGAGAAATACATGCAGCAGCAGTTGGAGGACAGAAAGAAGAGGAAGAGCCCAGGATCAGGATTGAGGAACGGTGGCCGATCTCATAAATCATTGTAAGTTGGTTCATATTGAGATTAATGAAAAAGATACTTTTCCCGTCCCGAATACATGAGTCTCATCTAAGTTATTGGATTTATGTTTTATCTCTAACCCCCTAGTAGATCAGTAGCATGCATGCATAGTTTGTCTTGATTGCAGGAAGCTTTGTGGAAGGAGCAGCAGCAGCAAGGAGATAACAACTCAACGGAGGATCTACTTCAACCGTCGGAAAAAGGTTGGTTTATTCTTCCCGTGTTTGCCTGAGAAAAGGGGTTGAGATTTTGGGTAGAAGGTTAAAAGTTAAATCTTAAGGGTCATGATCTGCGTATAAGTTTAGAGCCCTAGATTATTAGTCCGTAGGGTAGAATACCCAACAACAGAATTGGCGACTCCGCTGGGGAGTATTTTTCTCTTAGGGTCTCCCGGTTTGGTGAAAGATATTTTTGGTAGTTCAAAGAATTAAGTCTCTGTTTCTTTGCCATTTTTGTTTTCTGTTAGTCAAAAGCTAGCAGGGAACCTGGTCATCAATACCAGTTTTCCTTGACTGACGCTCAACATTTCTTTTCGGGACACACAGAGGTACCCGCGGCCTGCAGAAGCCCTGCCCACGGGTGACCCGCACCCTAACCTTCTACAGCACGCGGATATCCGCGTCCTGTAGTGGTTTCAGCAGCGTGTAGTGACCAGGAAGTTTAAGAGGCAATCCCCTCTTCCCCTGTCAGAAGTTTGTCTTCTCAGGGGGCTTTCTGGATCCTGTCTGGGTCTGAATTGGTTTTTAGTCTTGTGTTTCGGTCGTTCTTGTTGTGTGTTTCTTCACATTGGTTTTTCTTTTTTTTTGCAAATTTA
>ML787828.1:527762-557002 GCA_009831015.1 Picea engelmannii | reverse complement strand
TAACTTTTAACCTTCTACCCAAAATCTCAACCCCTTTTCTCAGGCAAACACGGGAAGAATAAACCAACCTTTTTCCGACGGTTGAAGTAGATCCTCTGTTGAGTTGTTATCTCCTTGCTGCTCCTGCTCCTTCCACAAAGCTTCCTGCAATCAATACAAACTATGCATGCATGCTACTGATCTACTAGGGGGTTAGAGATAAAACATAAATCCAATAACTTAGATGAGACTCATGTATTCGGGACGGGAAAAGTATATTTTTTATTAATCTCATTATGAACCAACTTACAATGATTTCTGAGATCGGTCACCGTTCCTCGATCCTGATCCTGGGCTCTTCCTCTTCTTTCTATCCTCCAACTGCTGCTGCATGTATTTCTCCTAAAGCTTGAGGCAAGGCTAAAGGGTTGGGACAGAACTGGCTTGGCAATTTGGCAGAGTTTCTTTGCTATGATTTTTTCTCCCTTGAATAGTACCCCTACCCCTCCTTTTATAGGCTAGAAGGAGCTAGGGTTTTAGGCAAACTCTCGGCCATGCATGGCTCGGAGTTCCAGTTAACTGACAAAAAGCCTCGTGTCCCGGCGGAAACTTTCCTAATTTTTTGCTTTGTTAGGTACCCGCGGGCTGTTTTGGGTTAGCCTGCGGATGCCCGCGTGCAGTATGAGGACAGCAAGCGGATTCCCACGCCCAGTGAGAAGTTAGGGCGTGGGTTGCTTGTTTTAAGTGGTTTTTGAGGAATTGCTCAGCATGGCTTTGGCTAGGAAGAGGCATGAGTAGGCTTGATGCCAGGTAAGCAGGGATAGTGCAATTTAGGGTTATAACAAAAGAGGTTTTGATTCGATCTTTGTGGTAGTTGACATATTTTCAAACATGGCACATTTCATACCATGCCAGAAAACCAACGACGCAACTTATATTGCAAACCTGTTTTTCAAAGAAGTCATCAGACTTCATGGTTTGCCAAGAAGTATAGTTTTAGATCGAGATACCAAGTTCGTGGGACATTTCTAGAGGACTTTATGGAAGAAGATGGGGATAAGTTTGTATTTTATCTCAACTTATCATCCTCGGATGGATGGGCAGACATAATTTGTGAACAAAAGCTTGGGAGATTTGCAGAGGAGCCTAGTGACTGAACACCACAGTCAGTGGGATCATATTCTGCCACAGGTGGAATTTTCTTATAATGAATCACTCAACAAAATCACAGGGTAGCATCTATTCCATATTGTATATGGAATGCAGCCAAGGGGAGTTTCTGAATTGAAATATTCAGAACGAAATGAATTTAGAAGTGCGAGTGCAGAGGAATTTGTAGAAGCAATGAAGGAGCTTCACAATAGAGTCAAGGAGCGATCACAGAGTTCAAACCAGGAGTATAAGTGCAGAGCAGATCAACACAGGCAAGAACTTCAATTTCAAGTTGGTGATCTAATTCTTGCACATATGAGAAAAGAGAGGTTCCCAAGAGGAACATATAACAAACTGAAAATGAAAAATATTGGACCATGCAAGGTCGTAAAGAAATTTGGAGAAAACACATATGAGATTGAATTACCCGATGGGATCGAAATTTCACCGATATTCAATATCTCATATTTGTACCCTTACAAAGATGAAGAAGCAGGAGTAGAGAATGAATAGACAGAAGTTCAGTGGACGAAACAAATTCTTGTTGCTGAAAAGCCACAAATGGAAAGTATAATTGATAAGAGGGTCGGCAGGAAGACCAGGAGGAAAGAGTATTTTGAATACTTGGTCAAATGGAAGGGACATCCAGTTGAAGATGCTAGTTGGGAAGATGAATCATAAATTCATAAGCATGGACAGACCGTGCAATATCTCATGAACATGAGTTCAGGAAAATTTTCAAGAGAGAGAGTATGATGCAGGAACATCGTTAGGAGCCAAATGAGTATGAAGGTGGAAGGCAGCTGGAAGACCACCAACACATGTTTTTGAAATGTTTTTTAAACATTAATGTAATGGTTAATGAGAAGCATACTTTCATATTATAAATAGATCATGAACGATTCACTCTTATCTCTAGAATGTAGAGGCATTTATGCATAGTTAATGAAAGTAGGTAGATTTGAATTATATATTAGACAGTTTAGAAGAGAAGGAGGGAAAACAAATATAGACACCCTCACTCTTGTATCATTGTAACATTAGCATAGAGCAGAAGAAGAAGGAAGTTGTCGTAGAAAGTTGTAGAGAAGAACCCATGTACAGAAGATTTGAATCAAACTCATGGTGTTATAATGTTTTTTGTGTATACATGTTGAATGGTATGTTGATAGTTGTTTTATTCTCTCTGTTATAAATTTGATTTAATACTGTGTTGAATGTATGCTTTCATATTAAATGTTTGAAGTCTGAGAGAAGAAAGAGAATGAGTTTCAATTGTTTCTCTTCCTGAGAGAGAAGTTCCTGCAAGGAATGCAGTGAAGTGTCCGCAAGGAGTGCATTGACAAGGTTTCAGAGTTTACCTCTAGAAGCTCAGGAGAGATATCGTTGTTCTCATTCCAGCAAAGTATAGGTGAAGCACAGAAGTCGTGCAAGGTGTGTGCAGGCTGGTTGAAAGCTAGAACTTATTAACCAAGGGGAGCGTTGAAAGACTGTTGTTGCAGAAGGTGCCTAGAGTCAAGAAATCAAATACTTAGAAGTATTTGAAAGAGTGTCGCAAGGACTGCGTGCAAGAATCCTTTGGAGATTTGAGTTTGCGAGTTAAATCTCAAGGAGGGATAGTACCTTTGAGAGTACACAAAGGGAGATGGATATTGATAACGTCTCGCAGAGGTTAAGTTCCAGTGAAAGAACATTGGTTTATTTTGCAAGAGTTGTTAAGGGGGAAACGTACGGTCAAAATTCTCTATGGAGGATTCATGAAATAGCGAGGACCGTAGGATCCAGGAGAGTTGTGGAAAAGTTAAGCGTTGGATCGAACAGAGGCTTATTAGTCATTGACCCTGTGGAAAGTGCCATTTTGGAATTTGAGGTCTAGAAGTGATAGAGGGACGAAAATCGGAGGTTCATTCAAGTCCCAAAAGCCGAAAATCTTGGAGTGACAGGTGGCAAGAATCTGTGTCAAAGATAGAGGACAACGGAGAAGACAGGTGGCGTACTTTTCCCCAAGTGGATTCAAGACTTTGTTGATGGTTTGGGTGTTTCGTAGATTGGAGAGATGGAAGCTTTGCATCAGGATTCACAAAGACATGAAGTCTGAAACTCTGAATCGGAGAAAATTCCCATAGGGGAGCCAGCCTTTGCTGAATGCATCGGGGTTCAACATTTCAACATTTTCGAAGACAAGAGTCAGGGGTTCCTTATTCCAGGATTCCAAAAATCGCAAAACGCAATACGACTATGGAGGAGGACGTGGATAAAAATTTCAGTGAATCGACATTTCAGGTTTTGATAATAGAGGGCCCAGAAACTCGACAATAGGGATCGCAAAATTGTGAGACCAGAAGTCTGGAATTACCGAAGGGCATGATGTTATTAGTTTGGGGCTTTATGTTTGTTCATGCAGGCTCAATTCATAAGGACGTGTTGAAAACACTATTGTGTACGTGTGTGTGGGATTCCCTGTGGGGAAAACCAAAGAGTCAACTAGACTCAAGGGAAGATTTAGAAAGATCCTACGCGGACCTTGACCCGAGGGTTCGGGGTCTGCATCAAGATGATGCACCAACAATATCAACTAAAGGAGTTGTGGAAAAAGATGAGTTCCCAAGTCCTTCAGGAAAACCAAACGATATTGGGTTCATGCCAAAAGATTGTGTAGTGGTGGAACCAGGTGGTAAATAGTCAGAATAATAGGCATCATAATATTTTGTGGATGCTGGATCAATGAGTGGTTGTCTCATAGGATCCATAAAAAGAGGATTTTCATAAGATGCAATAATTTCTACGAAGGTTGTGACCAGTTATTCTATGTGTTGGCCACTTCAAGGAGATACACTCTCGGTCTCATAAGTTTGATCTTCGATCATTCTCTCATAATAAACATTGGGGTGAGTTTCCTAAACTTCAATATATGTTAACACTTGGTATTTTCTTTGGGATGTATCAAAGAAACCCCAAGGTAACTATTTCAACCAACTTTAGATTGTATTATGACCTATACAATCAAAGAGGGATCTATAAAAAATCAAAAGGATTTCACACTCAAGAATTATACAATAATAACACTCATAGGTCATATTTCGATAGAATATAGGTTTGTTTTTGTTTTAAAGAGATGGTAGGAAAAGTAATAGGAAAACTACCATTGGGAAATGGAGTCAACCCCTGAAAACGAATGAAAACAATGACTGGTAGGTAGAACTTTCCATAGGAACAAAGGATAAATTAGGTGATGAACTTTCAGTTTTGAGTTTCATTGTGTAGGGTGGAAGAGGAAAATAAACATATAACAGAATCAGAGCACCATGAAAAATTAATTCTGACCTAGTTAAGAAGAGAAACAAAGTTTAAATCACTTGACTCTAAATCACCATTGGATGAAGTCTAGTCCCTTTAACTATCCAATTTAAATAGAAGAAAATGAATATGAAAGTAAGGACACAAGAAGTATATACAAAGATAAGATTACCAACTTCAAACCACTACCCTTATAATATTTTTCATAAAAAGCTCAGGACTTCTGCATTTGTATTTCGATCAGATTAAGAGAATATTACAATAAGGATCAAAATGTCTATACGTTTTTCCAACTCGCCCCCCATGAAAAACTTCAAAATGATCCAATATATATATCTAAACACCCTCACTAAGCTAAAGAAGTTTAACTCCCTTTCTATGCTATGATTTTGGATTTGATTACATAAAAAAGTAGACAATTTGTAAACTACTTGCTAAAAATGGAAAATTCATTTTGCTGGAAAATATGGGTCAAAGATAACATCATATCTCTCGAGTCACAATAGATGTAACAAAATGGGCAGATTTTTTTGGAGATTAACCCATTCTTGAGAAAAACATCTTCCATTTTTTTGAAAATTATTCTCCATATTCTCGGGATCCATGCCCAAAAATGATGACTAAAACATGAAAACATTAAATGCGAAATTCTGGAAAAATGGACCATAAAGATTCATTCAAATATCTCAAACTATGAAACATGTGTAAAACATGAGAGAGGTATTTTTTACTGAGAACATTATTTACAAAAAAATCTATGGGGTTTTCCAAAATTCTCTGCAGCTGCTCAAGGAATGATCTTGAAGTTGACTGCAAAAATAGTCATTTCCAGAACTTACGTAGCACACTTGATTTTTCTTCAACCACGTGCAAATTAGGGTGGAAAAAACTTGATGAATACTTCTTTTAACCTCCAATGTGGTACACCAATCACTTTATACTTTATTTTTCATTCATATTTGACTAAAACATTTGCGTGGTGCTAGCTCGCTCCAAAAGTGTTCTGTATGCTTGTTTATTAGTCAAAACTGCAATTTCTCAAGAGGTTGTCTCATACTGTCATCATTGTTTGAATTAGAAGTAGAAGGACTTCAAAAATATGTTTCTTATAGAAATATTTTAAACCTTGTCAATTTCCTTCCTCCTTTAATCATCATTTAGGTTGCAGCTGTAATGGATTCTTTCCTTAAAAATGTAAAATTGTGAGTTTCCTCCTTTCATATTTGTGCTACTTCTACGAGTAGATCTAGTCTTCTTTTGGTTTCATCATTCAATTTCATATTTTTCTTTAGATTCCTATTCTCCTTCCTCAATGTTAGGTTCTGCACCTTCAAATTCCCCACTTTCCTAAACAAGGCTACATTTCTCTTCAATTTTGACTGAGCATTATAAAGGGATGCACATGCATTGTCTATCGTTGGTTTTCATTCCTTGAAATGATTCATGATTCATATCCTCTGATATTCAATTTTATTTTATCAATGACCCAAGGCCTCTTTATCCATCCCATGAAAACATATATACACAAACTGTGACTCAATTTAGGAATTCCTTGATCCTCCCAAGACTGTGGCATGACTTTTAAAACTTTAGAAAAACTCTAAGTTTTTCCCTAAAAGTATTGATGCTAACATCTGGATCCAATGGGGATGATATCCTCCCTGTGAGGTAGAAAATAAAAATAGACAATGTGCCTTATCCATTGGGATGAGCCAAAACCTTGTCCTCAACCTGTTTCAATCCTCAACCAAGCAAACTGCAAATTGAAATTTGAAGATGAAAATCGAAATTGTTGAAAGAGATGCTCAAAATATTGATCTTATTCAAATTGCTACCTATACTAAGCTAATCTCTGAGCTATTTGATTAGGTGAAATCAAAATCCAGTGCAACCATGAAAGTGTCTTTTCCACAGGTTGAATTTCTTGCATATCTTTGATCAACGGTGAAAGGGAAAAGCTTCTCAATGGAAACTCATCAAAAAACTTAGAAATCAATTCAATATTGACAAAACTTAAAATCTTAGGCCCATCCGTTGATTCCAAACATGTTTCAAAAGGATATTGAAAAGAAAGAAGACTTATTTCAGGAGATTACACAAGACTGCCATCCTGTATCAACCCTCCAACTACATTCTTTCTTCCATAAATCTCAAACTGATGGATGTCATGAAAGGGATGAAGATATGTATTAAATTTCTGCAATGACACCCCCACTGGCAAGGAGGAAAGGGATGATTTGGATAATAAAATCATCATCATCTAAATTTTCAAATTCATCATCGACCCATGGCTTCAATTTTGAACTGATAAAACCTTCCATATAACAAGCAACACGGTCATCAAACACATGAGATGATTGCTGCAATTTCTTTTCATTTTTTTCTAGTGAATCAATGTGATTTTGCATTAGCACACATTCCTCTGCTTCAATGATGATATTAAAATTTTCTTTTAACAATTTAAATGAATCAAAGCATCAAGGTAAATAATTTTCTTCAGTTGATTCAATACTTTCTTCATATTCTTCTTTGTAACTGTGATATGTGGGGTGATTTCTCTCATTAGACTACTGAAAAGGAACATTTTCTGATAGAGAACATGCAACTAGTTGTTCTATAAATTCAACATATTAATCATCATCATATTCATCATATATAGGAAAATAAACAACATCTGTAGTGTCATCTAACAAGAAACGCTTGGGACATCAACCTGATCTTCAACAAGATGATTCACAAATTCATTTTCTTAATTGTCTACAAATGAATACATAAAATAATCAACTCCATGATTATCATGAGATGTATCATAAGCTAAATTAACACCTTATTTTTCAACAAGTGGAATATAATCCTCTGCAAAATCATCGACATTTAAAACTTCAAGAGAACACACGATATTATTAACCCTCTACTCAAGATTCAAATGAACTGCTTTTTGTTCCTATTCAATATCATGTTCTTTAGCATCCAACTACTCATTTTGAATTTGTTTACATGTTTGGATACTGTGTTGAATCTCCTGAGCATCATTAAACATTTGTTGTAAGCACTTATATCTTCTTTCCATCAAAAGGAAAGACAAATATGGATGAAAGGATGTTGCATAATGGAGCATGGCAACAACTTCAATGGGTTGAATTTCTTTGGGCAAGTTGTAATAAATACTGAGAAACATCCTATTGAATATAGAAATAGTTTCACTGCTCTGCCTTTTCATGGAATGAAACTTTGTAATATTGATCTGAAAATTTTACTTGATCTAAAATTCCATATCTTTTCACCATTATTTGCATGTGAAATTTTTAACTGTTAACCATCTTTGTAATAAAAAATTAAAGAATATCCATCAAGCATATGAGCACATAAACATGTAAGTAAACCATCTATGTACAAGATTTAGTAACGGAGTTCACCAGACTACCTGACTACGTCTCCGTGTCCAATCCAGCAATGCGACCACTCTTTAATTACTCTCAAATGCTTAAAAATTACAAAGAAAAGGCTTACATAAGAGCTCTCAAAAACCAACATTCAGATCTGGAATTTCGGGCAGAAACAAACATTATAGGTGGCTGGAAAACGTCATTCTCCAACTTTTGACTGTAAACTCGAGTGTGCCTGGCTTGCTCAAATGGTCTCTAGAGGCACTTTTCTGTTCGGCTACTCTGATGACAAAACAGAGAGAATATTTGGAATCCCCTCGCAATTCTGCAACTTTTAAGTATAAATTTGACCTATTTCTGAGCAGGTCGCTTGGGACACCTCCTGGCATGAATTCCAATGCAGCTTCTGTCTGTCAGAGCCATACAGTCTCAAAAAGTGTGCCACTCCTCTTCTGAAGGCACTTTGATATTTCTCTACTCTAATGACAAAACATAGAGCATATTTGGAATTCCCTCACAATTCTACAACTTTTAAGTATAAAGTCGACCTGTTTATGAGCAGGTCACCTAGGAAATCTCTTGGCATAGATTCCAATGCAGTTTCTACCAACTCCCCTTGCCTCGTTTTGTGTGCCTGGCTACATAAGAGAAGCCACTAACTAGTTCACCAAATTTAGCGAACCTCCTCCAGATTTGGCAGAAATTTGCCAGATTTGGCTAAATTCGCCAACTACTGGGCTTCTAGAAGGGGACATGTGGCGCCTTTTGATTCGGCCACGTGTCATCCTCTCATAGGTTGATGCCACATGCCCTACTGATGTCATCATCTGTACGGACCTACACATGACACCTGCTGACGTCATCATCCGTATGGATGATGTCATCATCTGTACGGATGATGTCATCATCCATATGACCCTACCACATGTCACCTGTATGGCCTACCACATGTCCTGCTGATGTCATCAACTGTACGAACCTGCCACGTGTCACTTGTATGGCCTGCCACATGTCCTCCTGAAGTCATCATTCGTACTACTGACGTCCTTGCCTGTACGGCCTGCCACGTGTCACCTATACATCATCCTCTGTACAGCTTACGATATGGCATGTTCTCAAACTACCATGTGTCAAGCTGACATCAACATCTGTACTGCTGACATCATCAGTACGACATGTTGACATTTTGTCGTTGTTTTCGAAAAACTTCGTAGTGTCATAACTTCTTCATACATGCTCCGTTGTTGAAAATAAATATATGGATGGAATTAGGAGAATGAGCCAGACACAATGGCATTGGTTTCATCCAATTCTAAGAACTTTAAATTTTAAGCATTTTTCTGAGCCTAGGGACCCTTCTGAGACTTCTGGGTCATTCCTAGATCCTCCTTTTCTGCATTTGAGTATTTTCAAGCGGTTTTGGATCCAAGTAGATCACACCTCCCCACTGAGAAGCTTTTGGACCACAAAAAGCATGAAATCAATCATAAAATAAGTGAGTACATGTTTGTCTCACTTGTCTTGTATCACCTATCCATTCCTCCTGGAACTTGCACATCTGACTCAACGATACAACAATCAACACAGAACTAACATTGTTAAGTACGTTAATCACATTCTTAATCACATCTTCATTCAACATTGTTGAACCCAACCACATATTGCTGATGAGTAATAAGATGCATATAAACATTGAACATGTGAAAGAGATTGTACCCGAACCATGCTGACTTTTAACCATAGAAACACTATCAACCAAAAAAGGTCCATTGTAGTGAAATGACACTTCTTTTTCATGCTTAGGATTCTTTTCTTCCTTACATTGTATAGACATAAATGACAAATTTTGACTTGCATTAACAACCCTTTTTAATTGTTGTGTAGTGCCCAATGATTTGTCGTTTTTTAATGAATGTGAATGCAATATGTACTTAATTCCTTCTTTAAAGAAGTGATATTGATTATGTTCTCAATACAAGATCGCTTTTCCATCATATAAGTATAGACTACCCAACACAATTCCACAGATACCTAGTGGGACCACATCAAATTCAACCTCATCTACAAACTTAGATGTAATTGCAAACTTTAGATCACATTGTTGTGTTACGTGTAATCTTTTATCTTTGCATACCCAACCTAATGGATAAGGTTTCTTGTGTGGTTTTGTTGTTAATCCCAATTTCTTAACTACTTCTTCTGAAATAAGAATAACTTGAGATCCACTATCTATGAGTGTGTCAACCTTTGTTTGTTTTGTAATCACTTTTATATGAAACAATGCATTCCTCTTTCTATCCTTAGAATTGTCATCATTTTTAGAAGTAGAAGCACATGAAGAACCAATGTTAGAATCATTATCAACAATAGATTTACCTTTCACACCTACGATTGTTATCTTTGTTTCATCCTCAGAATCTGATCCAAGGTCCTCAATGATAATTGTCACTGTTTGCTTCCACTTCCGATCCTTAAACCACTTCGGTTTCATTTCAGGATGTAGCTTCCAACACTTTGCCTCTTCATGCCCTTTCTTTTGACAATGCAAGCATGTAGGTATCCCATCACCCTTCTTCATTGTAGTTGCATGCTTAACTTTCCGCTTTTTCTTGCCTTCTTTTTTTTGGACGGATTCAGCTGAAGAAACATCATGAACACTCTTCCCTTTTGACTCAATGTGAGTTGCTTGAACACACACCTCGTCAAGGTTAGTTGGATTAAGCATCAATATCATATGACGTAAATAAGTATGCAATCCTCCTATATATTTGAGAAGAGTTTCCTGAGTGTAGAGAGGTATACCAAGTATCGATGCTCTTTTTATTCTTGTGTGTATTCTTGCACATTTTGTCCCTTACTTTGTCTTAAACTCTGCCAATCCATCATAGCTTTCTGCATATACCCTAATGAATAAAATTTCTTTTTAAGTGCTAAAGTGAACTCATACCAAGAGGAAACGATTTTTCCTTTTGTGGAAAGATCCTCTTGAGATCTTCTCTCCCACCAAATGAGAGCAATCCCTCCAAGTCGAAGAGAATCCAACTGAATTTTAACAGCATCTTCAGTAAACTTTTGAATCCTACAATAAACTTCAATTTGACCGATCCAATTTTCCAATTGTTCAACATTAAGCTCTCCATTATACATAGGTAATTCAAACTTAATATCAAGCTTTAAATGATGCATATTAGGCTCAACTTTTATTTTTAGTTTTTCAAATGGAGAAGGAATAGAACCATCAAGAAGAGATGGAGAAGTTGGTGGAGTTTTAGGGGGTTCCTCACCACCTCCTTCTTTTTTACCTTTGGTCAACCTTTTTCACCTTTCTTTTGATCTTGATAGAGCTCCTCTACCATTGTTTGCATTCTCATGAAAGCTTTCAGAAATTCCCCTTCAGAAGGGATAGAAGAAGTTGCTTCTTCTCCTTTTGGTGAATACATCCTCCCTTTTCTTGATCCAATATCTGGATCAAACTCTTCAAGTTCTCCTTCACCACACCGAAGCTTGGACCTTGTTAACATCAATTCACAAAGAAATGGTTAACCTCCCTCTGATACCCACTTGATCTAAAAATTTTACTTGATCTAAAATTCAAGATCTTTTAACCATTATTTGAATATGAAATTTTTAACTGTTAACCATCTTTGTAATGCAAAATTAAAGAATATCCATCAAGCATATGAGCACATAAACATGTAAGCAAACCATCTATGTACAATATTTAGTAACGAAGTTCACCAGACTTCCTAGCTACGTCTCCGGGTCCACTCCAATAGTGTGACTGCTCTTTAATTAATCTCAAATGCTTACAAATTACAAAGAAAAGGCTTACATAAGAGCTCTCAAAAACCAACTTTCAGATCTGCAATTCTGGGCAGAAACAGACATCATAGGTGGCTGAAAAATGTGATTCTGCAAATTTTGACTGTAAACTTGAGTATGTCTGGCTTGCTCAAATGGGCTCTGATGACAAAACAGAGAGAATATTTGGAATCCCCTTGCATTTCTGCAAATTTTAAGTATAAAGTCAACCCATTTCTGAGTAGGTCGCCTAGGACACCTCCTGGCATGAATTCCAATGCAGCATCTCTTTGTTAGATCCATATTGTCTCGAAAAGCATGCCACTCCTCTTCTGAAGTCACTTTGTTGTTTGGCTACTCCGATGACAACACAGAGAGCATATTTGGAATCCCCTCGCAATTCTGCAACTTTTAAGTATAAAGTCGACCTATTTCTAAGCAGGTCACCTGGGACATCCCCTAGCACGGATTGTAATGCAGCCTCTGCCAACTCCCCTTGCCTCATTTTTCATGCCTGGATAAATAAACAGAGCCACTAACTAGTTCTCCAAATTTAGCGAACCTCCTACAGATTTGGTAGTAACTGCCATATTTCACAGAAATCCACCAAATTTGGCTGAATCCGCCAACTGTTGGGCTTCTAGAAGGGGACACATAGTGCCTTCTGATTGGGCCACATGTCAACCTCTCATTGACTGATGCCACACACCCTGCTAACATAATCATCCGTACGGATGGCAACATCATCTATACGGACCTGCCACATGTCACCTATTGATGTCATTATTCATAAGGATGATGTCATCATCCATACCACCCTGCCACGTGTCAATTGTACGGCCTGCCACGTGTCCTGTTGACATCATCATCTATACTGCTGATGTCATCACCTGTACAACCTTGCCATGTGTCACCTGTATGACCTGCCATGTGTCCTTCTGATGTCATCCCCTGTACGGCCTGCCACTTGTCACCTGTACGGCCTGCCACATGTCCTGTTGATGTCATCGTCTGTACGGATGATGTCATCCTATCTATGGCTTGCCACATTTCACATTCTTAGGCTGCCACATGTCAAATTGACGTCAGCATCTGTATTGTTGATGTCATGAGTACGACCTACTGGCTTTTTGACATTTTGTCGTTGTTTTCGAAAAACTTCAGAGTGTCATAACTTCTTCACACAAGCTCCGTTTGAGAAAATAAATATATGGCCAGAATCGAGAGAACAATTCAGACGCAGTGGCATTGGTTTCATCCAATTTGTGGACAGATGCAAGATTTGTCATCACACAAAAGGGAAAAGGAAAAATACAGGGTTGTACCAACCATTACCCATCCTTGAGAGGCCATGGGATGCAGTGAGCATGGATTTTATATTGGGACTACCAAGAATGCAAAGAGATTGTGATTCGATCTTTGTGGTAGTTGACAAATTTTCAAAGATGGCACATTTCATACCATGCCAAAAAACCAGCGACGCAACTCATATTGTGAACCTGTTTTTCAAAGAAGTCGTCAGACTTCATGGTTTGCCAAGAAGTATAGTTTCAGATCGAGATACCAAGTTCGTGGGACATTTCTAGAGGACTTTATGGAAGAAGCAGGGGACAAGTTTGTATTTTATCTCAACTTATCATTCTCAGACAGATGGGCAGACAGAAGTTGCGAACAAAAGCTTGGGAGATTTGCTAAGGAGCCCAGTGCCTGAACACCATAGTTAGTGGGATCATATTCTGCCACAGGTGGAATTTTCTTATAATGACTCACTCAACAGAAGCACAAGGTAGAGTCTATTCCAGATTGTATATGGAATGCAGCCAAGGGGAGTTTATGAGTTGAAAGATTCAGAACGAAATGAAATCAGAAGTGCTAGTGTAGAGGAATTTGCGGAGCAATAAAGGAGCTTCACAGTAGAGTCAAGGAGCGATCATAGAGTTCAAGCTCGTAGTATAAGCGCAGAGAAAATCAACACAAGCGAGAACTTCAATTTGAAGTTGGTGATCTGATTCTTGTACATCTGAGAAAGGAGAGGTTCCCAAGAGGAACATATAACAAACTGAAAATGAAAAATATTGGACCATGCAAGGTCGTAAAGAAATTTGGGGCAAACACATATGAGATTGAATTACTCAATGGGATCGAAATTTCACCAATATTCAATATCTCATATTTGTACCCTTACAAAGATGAAGAAGCAGGAGCAGAGAATGAACATACGGAAGTTCAATGGACCAAACAAATGCATGTAGATGAAAAGCCACAGGTGGAAAGTATAATTGATAAGACGGTCAGTAGGAAGACCAGGAGGAAAGAGTATTTTGAATACTTGGTCAAATGGAAGGGACATCCAGTTGAAGATGTTAGTTGGGAAGATGAAGAAGAAATTCATAAGCATGGACAGACCATGCAATATCTCATGAATGTGAGTTCATGAAAATTTTCAAGAGAGAGAGCATGATGCAGGAGCATCGTCAGCAGCCAAATGAGCGTGAAGGCGGAAGACAGTTGGAAGACCACCAATGCACATTTTTTAAATCTTTTTGAAACATTAATGTAATGGTTAATGGGAAGTGTACTTGCATATTGTAAACAAATCATGAATGATTCGCTCTTATCTCTAGAATGTAGAGGCATTTATGCATAGTTAATGAAAGTAGGTAGATTTGAATTATAGATTAAACAGTTTAGAAGAGAAGGAGGGAAAATGAATATAGCCAACCTCACTCTTGTATCATTGTGACATTAGCATTCTAACATTAGAATAGAGCAGAAGAAGAAGGAAGTTGTCGTAAAAAGTTGTAGAGAGGAACCCATGTACAGAAGCTTTGAATTAATATATGAAGCTTTGAATCATACTCATGTTGTTATGATGTTTTCTGTGTATAAATGTTGAATGGTATGTTGATAGTTGTTTTATTCTCTTTGTTATACATTTGATTTAATACTGTGTTGAATGTATGCTTTCATATTAAATGTTTGAAGTCTGAGAGAAGAAAGAGAATGAGTTTCAATTGTTTCTCTTTCTGAGAGAGAAGTTCCTGCAAGGAATGCAGTGAAGTGTCCGCAAGGAGTGCGTTGACAAGTTTTTAGAGTTTACCTCTAGAAGCTCAGGAGAGATATCGTTGTTCTCATTCCAGCAGAGTATAGGTGA
Source organism: Picea engelmannii (assembly GCA_009831015.1). Classification (NCBI taxonomy): domain Eukaryota; kingdom Viridiplantae; phylum Streptophyta; class Pinopsida; order Pinales; family Pinaceae; genus Picea; species Picea engelmannii. The sequence goes on along the minus strand of ML787828.1, from coordinate 542,233 downwards.
AGCACAGAAGCCGTGCAAGGTGTGCACAGGATGGTTGAAAGCTATTACTTATAAACCAAGGGGAGAGTTGAAAGGCTACTATTGCAGAAGGTGCCCAAAGTCAAGAAATCAAATACTTAGAAGTATTTGAAAGAGTGCTGCAAGAACTGCATGCAAGAATCCTTTGGAGATTTGAGTTTATGAGTTAAATATCGAGGAGGGATAGTACCTTTGAGAGTACCCAAAGGGATATGGAGATTGATAACGTCTCGCAGAGGTTAAGTTCTAGTGAAAGAACATTGGTTTATTTTGCAAGAGTTGTTAAGGAGGAAACGTGTGGTCAAAATTCTTTGTGGAGGATTCACGAAATAGCGAGGACCGTAGGATCCAGGAGAGTTGTGGAAAAGTTAAGCATTGGATTGAACAGAGGCTTATTAGTCATTGACCCTGTGGAAAGTGCCATTTTGGAATTTGAGGTCTAGAAGTGATAGAGGGACAAAAATTAGAGGTTCATTCAAGTCCCGAAAGCCAAAAATCGTGGAGTGACAGGTGGCAAGAATCTGTGTCAGAGATAGAGGACAGTGGAGAAGATAGGTGGCATACTTGTCACCAGGTGGAGTCAAGACTTCATTGATGGTTTGGGTGTTTCGTAGGTTGGATAGCTGGAATCCTTGCATCAGGATTCGCAAAGACACGAAGTCTAAAACTCTGAATAGACGAAAAGTCCCATAGGGGAGTCAACCTTTGCTGAATGCATCGGGGTTCAACATTTCATCATTTTCGAAGACAAGAGACAAGGGTTCCTTGTTCTAGGATTCTCAGAATCACAAAATGTGATATGACTATGGAGGAGGACGTGGCCAAACATTTTAGTGAATCAACAATTTGGGTTTCGGCAGTAGAGGGCCGAGAAACTCGACAATAGGGATCGCTAAATTGCGAGACCCGAAGTCCTGAATTAGCAAAGGGCACGACGTTATTGTGGTCAAGGATATTTGGGTTGGTGCTTGGTGTTTGTTCACGTAGGCTCAATTCATAAGGACGTGTGGAAAACACTGTTGTGTATGTGTGTGTGGGATTCCCTGTGGGGAAAACCAAGGAGTCAACCAGACTCAAGGGCATATTTAGAAAGATCTCGCGTGGACCTTGACCCGAGGGTTCGGGGTCTGCATCAAGATGAAGCACCAACAATATCAACTACAGGAGTTGTGGAAAAATATGAGTTCCCAAGTCCTTCAGGAAAACCAAACGATATTGGGTTCATGCCAAAAGATTGTGTAGTGGTGGAACCAGGTGGTAAATAGTAAGAATAATAGGCATCATAATATTTTGTGGATTCTGGATCAATGAGTGGTTGGCTCATAGGATTCCTAAAAAGAGGATTTTCATAAGATGCAATAATTTCTACGAAGGTTGTGACCGGTTATTCTATGTGTTGGCCGCTTCAAGGAGATACACTCCCAGTCTCATAAGTTTGATCTTCAATCATTATCTCATAAGAAACATTGGGGTGAGTTTCCTGAACTTCAAGATATGTTAAAACTTGGTATTTTCTTTGGGATGTATCAATGAAACCCCAAGGTAACTATTTCAACCAACTTTAGATTGTATTATGACCTATACAATCAAAGAGGGATCTCTAAAAAATCAAAAGGATTTCACACTCAAGAATTATACGATAATAACACTCATAGGTCATATTTTGATAGAATATAGGTTTGTTTTTGTTTTAAAGAGATGGTAGGAAAAGTAATAGAAAAAGTACCATTGGGAAATGGAGTCAACCCCTGAAAACGAATGAAAATAATGACTGGTAGGTACAACTTTCCATGGGAACAAAGGATAAATTAGGTGATGAACTTTTGGTTTTGAGTTTCATTGTGTAGGGTGGAAGAGGAAAATAAACATATAACAGAATCAGAGCACCATGAAAAATTAATTCTGACCTAGTTAAGAAGAGAAACAAAATTTAAATCACTTGAGTCTAAAGCACCATTGGATGAATTCTAGTCCCTTTAATTATCCAATTTCGATCAGATTAAGAGAATATTACAATAAGGATCAAAATGTCTATACGTTTTGCCAACTCGCCCCCCATGAAAACCTTCAAAATGCTCCAATATATATATCTAAACACCCTCACTAAGCTAAAGAAGTTTAACTCCCTTTCTATGCTATGATTTTGGATTTGATTACATAAAAAAGTAGACAACTTGTAAACTACTTGCTAAAAATGGAAAATTCATTTTACTGGAAAATATGGGTCAAAGATAACATCATATATCTCGAGTCACAATAGATGTTACAAAATGCGGAGAGTTTTTTGGAGATTAACCCGTTCTTGAGAAAAACATATTCCATTTTTTGAAAATTATTCTCCATATTCTCGGGATCCATGCCCAAAAATGATGACTAAAACATGAAAACATTAAATGCGAAATTCTGGAAAAATGGGCCGTAAAGATTCATTCAAATATATCAAACTATGAAACATGCGTAAAACATGAGAGAGGTGTTTTTTACTGAGAACATTATTTACAAAACAATCTATGGGGTTTTCCAAAATTCTCTGCAGCTGCTCAAGGAATGATCTTGAAGTTGACTACAAAAATAGTCATTTTTAGAACTTATGTAGCACACTTGATTTTTCTTCAAACACGTGTAAATTAAGGTGGAAAAAACTTGATGAAGACTTCTTTTTACCTCCAATGTGGTACACCAAACACTTTATGCTTTATTTTTCATTCATATGTGACTAAAACATTTGCATAGCGCTGGCTCGCTCCAAAAGTGTTGTGTATGCTTGTTTATTAGTCAAAACTGCAGATGCTCAAGAGTTTGTCTCATACTATTATCATTGTTTGAATCAGAGGCACAAGGACTTCAAAAATATGTTTCTTATAGAAATATTTTAAACCTTGTTAATTTCCTTCCTCCTTTATTCATCATTTAGGTTGCATCTGTAATGGATTCTTTCTTTAAAAATGTAAAATTGTGAGTTTCCTCCCTTCATATTTGTGCTACTTCTACAAGTAGATCTAGTCTTCTTCTGGTTTCATCATTCAATTTCATATTTTTCTTTATATTCCTATTCTCCTTCCTCAATGTTAGGTTCTGCACCTTCAAATTCCGCACTTTCCTAAACAAGGCTGCATTTCTCTTCAATTTTGACTGAGCATTATAAAGGGATGCACATGCATTGTCTATGGCTAGTTTTCATTCCTTGAAATGATTCATGAATCATATCCTCTGATATTCAATTTTATTTTATCAATGACCCAAGTCTTCTTTACCCATCCCATGAAAACATATATACACAAATTGTGACTCAATTTAGGAATTCCTTGATCTTCCCAAGACTGTGGCATGACTTTTCAAACTTTAGAAAAACTCTAATTTTTTCCCTAAAAATATTGATGCTAACATCTGGATCCAATGGGTATGCTATCCTCCTTGTGAGGTATAAAATAAAAACAGACCATGTGCCTTATCCATTGGGATGATCCAAAACCTTGTCTGCAACCTGTTTCAATCCTCAACCAAGCAAACTGCAAATTGAAATTTGAAGTTGAAAATCCAAACTGTTGAAAGAGATGCCCAAAATATTGATCTTATTCAAACTGCTACCTATACTAAGCTAATCTCTGAGCTATTTGATTAGGTGAAATCAAAATCTAGTGCAACCATGAAAGTGTCTTTTCTATGGGTTGAATTACTTGCATATCTTTGATCAACGGTGAAAGGGAAAATCTTCTCAATGGAAACTCATCAAAAAACTTAGAAATCAATTCAATATTGATAACACTTAAAATCTTAGGCCCATCCCTTGATTCAAAACATGTTACAAAAGGATATTGAAAAGAAAGAAAACTTATTTCAGGAGATTACACAAGACTACCATCTTGTATCAACCCTCCAACTACATTCTTTCTTCCATAAATATCAAACTGATGGATGTCATGAAAGGGATGAAGATATGTATTAAATTTCTACAATGAAACCCCCGCTGGCAAGGAGGAAAGGGATGATTTGGACAAAAAAAACATCATCATCTAAATTTTCAGATTCATCATCGACCAATGGCTTCAATTTTGAACTGATAAAACCTTCCATATAACAAGCAATAGGATCATCAAACACATGAGATGATTGCTACAATTTATTTTCATTTTTTTCTAGTGAATCAATGTGATTTTGCATCAGCACACATTCCTCTACTTCAATGATGATATCAAAATTTTCTTTTAACAATTGAAACGAATCAAAGCATCAAGGTAAATAATTTCCTTCAGTTGATTCAATACTTTCTTCATATTCTTCTTTGTAACTGTGATATGTGGGGTGATTGCTCTCATTAGACTACTGAAAAGGAACATTTTCTGATAGAGAACATGCAACTGGTTGTTCTATAAATTCAACATATTAATCATCATCATATTCATCATATATAGGAAAATAAACAAGATCTGTAGTGTCATCTAACAAGAAACGCTTGGGACATCAACCTGATCTTCAACAAGATGATTCACAAATTCATTTTCTTAACTGTCTACAAATGAATACATAAAATAATCAACTCCATAATTATCATGAGATGTATCGTAAGCTAAATTAACACCTTATTTTTCAACAAGTGGAATATAATCCTCTGCTATATAATCAACATTTAAAACTTCAAGAGAACACACGATATTATTAACCCTCTACTCAATATTCAAATCAACTGCTTTTTGTTCCTATTCAATATCATGTTCTTTAGCATCCAACTACTCATTTTGAATTTGTTTACATGTTTGGATACTGTGTTGAATCTCCTGAGCATCATTAAACATTTGTTGTAAGGACTTATATCTTCTTTCCATCAAAAGGAAAGACAAATATGGATGAAAGGATGTTGCATAATGGAGCATGGCAACAACTTTAATGGGTTGAATTTCTTTGGGCAAGTTGTAATAAATACTGAAAAACATCCTATTGAATATAGAAATAGTTTCACTGCTCCGCCTTTTCATGGAATAAAAATTTGTAATATTGATCTGAAAATTTTACTTGATCTAAAATTCAAGATCTTTTCACCATTATTTGCATGTGAAATTTTTAACTGTTAACCATCTTTGTAATGCAAAATTAAAGAATATCCATGAAGCATATGAGCACATAAACATGTAAGCAAACCATCTATGTACAAGATTTAGTAATGGACTTCACCAAACTACCTGGCTACGTCTTCAGGTGCACTCCAACAGTGTGACCGCTCTTTAATTAATCTCAAATGCTTAAAAATTACAAAGAAAAGGCTTACATAAGAGCTCTCAAAAACCAACTTTCAGATCTGCAATTTTGGGCAGAAACAAACATCATAGGTGGTTGGAAAACGTCATTCTACAACTTTTGACTGTAAACTCGAGTGTGCTTGGCTTGCTCAAATGGGCTCTGGAGGCATGTTTCTATTCGGCTACTCTAATGACAAAACAAAGAGCATATTTGGAATCCCCTCACAATTCTGCAACTTTTAAGTATAAATTTGACCTATTTCTGAGCAGGTCGCCTGGGACACCTCCTGGCAAGAATTCCAATGCAGCTTCTGTCTGTCAGATCCGTACAGTCTTGAAAAGTGTGCCACTCCTCTTCTGAAGGCACTTTGATGTTTCTCTACTCTGATGACAAAACATAGAGCATATTTGGAATCCCCTCACAATTCTACAACTTCTAAGTATAAAGTCGACCTATTTATGAGCAGGTCACCTGGGACATCTCTTGGCATGAATTCCAGTGCAGTGTCTGCCAACTCCCCTTGCCTCATTTTACGTGTCTGGCTACATAAGCATAGTCGCTAACTAGTTCACCAAATTTAGCGAACCTCCTCCAGATTTGGCCGAATTTGCCAACTACTAGGCTTCTAGAAGGGGACATGTGGCACCTTCTGATTGGGCCACGTGTCAGCCTCTCATTGGCTGATGCCACATGCCCTACTGATGTCATCATCTGTATGGCCCTACCACGTGTCACCTTCTGACATCATCATTTGTACAGATGATGTCATCATCCATCCGGCCCTACTACGTGTCACCTGTACGGCCTGCCACATGTCCTGCTGACATCATTAACTGTATGACCCTGCCACATCTCACCTGTATGGCCTGCCACATGTCCTGCTGACATCATCATCCGTACTGCTGACGTCATCGCCTGTACGACCTACCACGTGTCACCTATACAGCCTACCACATGTCCTGCTGACATCATCATCCATATAGATGATGTCATCCTCTGTACGGCCTGCCATGTGTCATGTTCTCAAACTGCCATGTGTCAAGCTGACATCAACATCTACACTACTGACGTCAGCAGTACGGCCTGTTAAGTTTTTGTCGTTGTTTTCGGAGTGTCATAACTTCTTCATACGAGCTCCATTTGAGAAAATAAATATATGGACGGAATCAGGAGAATGAGCCAGACACAATGGCGTTGGTTTCATCAAATTCTAAGAACTTTAATTTTTAAGCATTTTTCTGAGCCTAGGGACCCTTCTGAGACTTCTAGGTCATACCTAGATCCTCCTTTTCTTCATTTGAGTAATTTCAAGCGATTTTGGATCCACCTGGATCACACCTCCCCACTGAGAAGGTTTTGGACCACAAAAATCATGAAATCATTCATAAAATAAGTGAGGACATGTTTGTCTCACTTGTCCTGTATCACCTATCCATTCCTCCTGGAACTTGTACATCTAACTCAACGATACAAAAATCAACACGGAACTGACATTGTTAAGTACATTAATCACATTCTTAATCACATCTTCATTCAACGTTGTTGAACCCAACCACATACTGCTGATGAGTAATAAGCTGAATATAAACATTGAACATGTGAAAGAGATTGTAGCCGAACCATGCTGACTTTTAACCATAGAAACACTATCAACCAAAATAGGTGCATTGTAGTGAAATGACACTTCTTTTTCATGCTTAGGATTCTTTTCTTCCTTACATTGTATAGAAATAAATGCCAAGTTCCGACTTGCATTAACAACCCTTTTTAATTGTTGTGTAGTGCCCAATGATTTGTCATTTTTGAATAAAAGTGAATGCACTATGTACTCAATTCCTTCTTTAAACAAGTGATACTGATTATGTTCTCGATACAAGATTGCTTTTCAATCATATAAGTACAGACTACCCAACACAGTTCCACATATATCTAGTGGGACCACATCAAATTCAACCTCATCTACAAACTTAGATGTAATTGCAAACTTTAGATCACATTGTTGCGTTACCTGTAATCTTTTATCTTTGCATACCCAACCTAATGGATAAGGTTTCTTGTGTGGTTTTGTTGTTAATCCCAATTGCTTAGCTACTTCTTTTGAAATAAGAATAATTTGAGATCCACTATCTATGAGTGTGTCAAACTTTGTTTGTTTTGTAATCACTCTTATATGAAACAATGCATTCCTCTTTTTATCCTTAGAATTGTCATCATTTTTAGAAGTAGAAGCACATGAAGAACCAATGTTAGAATCATTATCAACAATAGATTTACCTTTCACACCTACGATTGTTATATTTGTTTCGTCCTTAGAATATGATCTAAGGCCTCAATGATAACCGTCATTGTTTGCTTCCTCTTCCCATCCTTAAACCACTCTGGTTCCATTTCAAGATATAGCTTCCAACACTTTGCCTCTTCATGCCCTTTCTTTTGACAATGCGAGCATGTAGGTTTCTCATCACCCTTCTTCATTGTAGCTGCATGTTTAACTTTCCGCTTTTTCTTGCCTTCTTTTTCCTGGACGGATTCAACTGAAGAAACATCATGAACACTCTTCCCTTTTGACTAAATGTGAGTTGCTTGAACACGCACCTTGTCAAGGTTAGTCAGATTAAACATCAATATCATATGACGTAAATAAGTATGCAATCCTCCAATATATTTGAGAAGAGTTTCCTGAGTGTAGAGAGGTATACCAAGTATCAATGCTCTTTTTATTCTTGTGCGTATTCTTGCACATTTTGTCCCTTACTTTGTCTTAAATTCTGCCAATCGATCATAGCTTGCTGCATATACCCTAATGAATAAAATTTCTTTTTAAGTGCTGAAGTGAAATCATACCAAGAGGAAATGATTTTGCCTTTTGTGGCAAGATTCTCTTGAGATCTTCTCTCCCACCAAATGAGAGAAGTCCCTCCAAGTCGAAGAGAAGCCAACTGAATTTTAACAGCATCTTTAGTAAACATTTGAATCCTACAATAAACTTCAATTTGACGGATCCAATTGTCCAATTGTTCAACATTAAGCTCTAGATTATACATAGGTAATTCAAACTTAATATCAAGATTTAAATGATGCATATTAGGATCAACTTTTATTTTTAGTTTTTCAAATGGAGAAGGAATAGAACCATCAAGAAGAGATGGAGAAGTTGGTGGAGTTTTAATGGGTTCCTCACCACCTCCTTCTTTTTTACCTTCTGTATGAGATGGTCCAGCTTGTTCACCTTTCTTTCGATCTTGATAGAGCTCCTCTACCATCATTTGCATTCTCATGATAGCTTTCATAAATTCCCCCTCAGAAGGGATAGAAGAAGTTGATTCTTCTCCTTTTGGTGAAGACATCCTTCCTTTTCTTGATCCAATCTCTAGATCAAACTCTTCGAGTTATCCTTCAAAATGCTAAAGCTTGGACCTTGTTAACATCAATTCACAAAGAAATAGTTAACCTCCCTCTGATACCAACTTGATCTGAAAATTTTACTTGATCTAAAATTCAAGATCTTTTAACCATTATTTGCATGTGAAATTTTTAACTGTTAACCATCTTTGTAATGCAAAGTTAAACAATATCCATCAAGCATATAAGCACATAAACATGTAATCAAACCATCTATGTACAAGATTTAGTAACAAAGTTCACCAGACTTCCTGGCTACATCTCCGGGTCCACTCCAACAGTGCGATCGCTCTTTAATTAATCTCAAATACTTAAAAATTACAAAGAAAAGACTTACATAAGAGCTCTCAAAAACCAACTTTCAGATCTGCAATTCTGGGCCGAAAAAGACATCATAGGTGGCTGAAAAACGTCATTCTGTAACTTTTGACTGTAAACTTGAGTATGCTTGGCTTGCTCAAATGGGCTCTGGAGGCACTTTTCTGTTCAACTAGTCTGATGACAAAACAGAGAGCATATTTGGAATCCCCTCGCATTTCTGCAACTTTTAAGTATAAAGTCGACCCATTTCTGAGTAGGTCGCCTAGGACACCTCCTGGCACGAATTCCAATGCAACTTATGTCTGTCAGATCCATATAGTCTCGAAAAGCGTGCCACTCCTCTTCTGAAGGCACTTTGTTGTTCGATGACTCTGATGACAAAAAAAAGAGCATATTTGGAATCCCCTTGCAATTCTGCAACTTTTAAATATAAAGTCGACCTATTTCTAAGCAGGTCACCTGGGACATCTCCTGGCACAGATTCCAATGTAGCCTCTGCCAAATCCCCTTGCCTCATTTTTTTTGCATGGATAAATAAGAAGAGCCTCTAACTAGTTTTCCAAATTTAGCGAACCTCCTACAGATTTGGTGGTAACCGCCAGATTTGGCAGAAATCCACCAGATTTGGTTGATTTCGCCAACTATCGGGCTTCTAGAAGGGGAGACGTGGTGCCTTCTGATTGGGCCACATGTCAGCCTCTCATTGACTGATGCCACACACCCTGCTGACATCATCATCCGTACGGATTGCATCATCATCTATACGGCCTTGCCACGTGTCACCTGCTGATGTCATCATCCATACGACCCTGCCACTTGCCACCTGTATGGCCTACCACATGTCCTACTGACATCATCATCCATACTACTGACATCATGACCTGTATGAGCTTTCCACATGTAACCTATATGGCCTTCCACATGTCCTCCTGATGTCATCCCCTGTACGACCTACCACGTGTCACCTGTACGGCCAGCCACATGTCCTGTTGATGTCATCATCTATACGGATGAAGTCATCATATGTATGGCCTACCACATGTCACATTCTTAGGCTGCCACATGTCAAACTGACATCAACATCCGTAATGTTGATGTCATGAGTACGGCCTACTGGATTTTTGACATTTTTTCACTATTTTCGAAAAACTTCAGAGTGTCATAACTTCTTCATACGAGCTCCATTTGAGAAAATAAATATATGGCCGGAATCGAGAGAACAAGTCGGACGCAATGGCATTGGTTTCATCCAATTTGTGGACAGATGCAGGATTTGTCAGCACACAAAAGGGAAAAGGAAAAATACAGGGTTGTACCAACCATTACCCATACTTGAGAGGCCATGGGATGCAGTGAGCATGGATTTTATATTGGGACTACCAAGAATGAAAAGAGGTTGTGATTCGATCTTTGTGGTAGTCAACATATTTTCAAAGATGGCACATTTCATACCATGCCAGAAAACCAGCGACGCAACTCATATTGTGAACTTGTTTTTCAAAGAAGTCGTCAGACTTCATGGTTTTCCAAGAAGTATAGTTTCAAATCGAGATACCAAGTTCGTGGGACATTTCTAGAGGACTTTATGGAAGAAGCTGGGGACAATTTTGTCTTTTCTCTCAGCTTATCATGCTCAGATGGATGGGCAGACAAAAGTTGTGAACAAAAGCTTGGGAGATTTGCTGAGGAGCCTAGTGACTGAACACCATAGTCAGTGGGATCATATTCTTCCACATGTGGAATTTTCTTATAATGACTCACTCAAAAGAAGCACAAGGTAGAGTCTATTCCAGATTGTATATGGAATGCAGCCAAGGGGAGTTTCTGAATTGAAAGATTCAGAACAAAATGAATTCATAAGTGCTAGTGCGGATGACTTTGCAGGAGCAATGAAGGAGCTTCACAATCGAGTCAAGGAGCGATTACAGAATTCAAGCCAGGAGTATAAGCGTAGAGCAGATCAACACAAGCTAGAACTTCAATTTGAAGTTGGTGATATGATTCTTGCACATCTGAGAAAGGAGAGGTTCCCAAGAGGAACATATAACAAACTGAAAATGAAAAATATTGGACCATGCAAGGTCGTAAAGAAATTTGGGGCAAACACATATGAGATTGAATTACTCGATGGGATCGGAATTTCACCGATATTCAATATCTCATATTTGTACCCTTACAAAGATGAAGAAGCAGGAGAAGAGAATGAACAGACAGAAGTTCAGTGGACCAAACAAATGCCTGTAGCTGAAAAGCCACAGATGGAAAGTATAATTGATAAGAGGGTTAGCAGGAAGACCAGGAGGAAAGAGTATTTTGAATACTTGGTCAAATGGAAGGGACATCCAGTTGAAGATGTTAGTTGGGAAGATTAAGAAGAAATTCATAAGCATGGACAGACCGTGCAATATCTCATGAACATGAGTTCATGAAAATTTTCAAGAGAGAGAGCATGATGCAGGAGCATTGTCAGCAGCCAAATGAGCATGAAGGCGGAAGACAGCTGGAAGACCACCAACACACATTTTTGAAATGTTTTTGAAACATTAATGTAATGGTTAATGGGAAGGGTACTTGCATATTGTAAACAGATCATGAACGATTTACTCTTATCTCTAGAATGTAGAGGCATTTATGCATATTTAATGAAAGTAGGTAGATTTTAATTATAGGTTAGACAGTTTAGAAGAGAAGGAGGGAAAACAAATATAGACACCCTCACTCTTGTATCATTGCAACATTATCATAGAGAAGAAGAAGAAGGAAGTTGTCATAGAAAGTTGTAGAGAATAACCCATGTACAGAAGCTTTGAATTAATATATGAAGCTTTGAATCAAACTCATGGTGTTATGATGTTTTCTGTGTATACATGTTGAATGGTATGTTGATAGTTGTTTTATTCTCTCTGTTATACATTTGATTTAATACTGTGTTGAATGCATGCTTTCATATTAAATGTTTGAAGTCTGAGAGAAGAAAGAGAATGAGTTTCAATTGTTTCTCTTTCTGAGAGAGAAGTTCCTGCAAGGAATGCAGTGAAGTGTCTGTAAGGAGTGTGTTGACAAGGTTTCAGAGTTTACCTCTAGAAGCTCAGGAGAGATACCGTTGTTCTCATTCTAGCAGAGTATAGGTGAAGCACAAAAGCCATGCAAGGTGTGCACAGGCTGGTTGAAAGCTATAACTTATCAACCAAGGGGAGAGTTGAAAGACTGTTGTTGCAAAAGGTGCCCAGAGTCGAGAAATCAAATACTTAGAATTATTTGAAAGAGCTCTGCAAGGACTGCATGCATGAATCCTTTGGAGATTTGAGTTTGCGAGTTAAATCTCGAGGAGGGATAGTACCTTTGAGAGTACCCGAAGGGAGATGGAGATTGATAATGTCTCACAGAGGTTAAGTTCCAGTGAAAGAACATTGGTTTATTTTGCAAGAGTTGTTAAGGAGGAAACCTGCGGTCAAAATTCTCTGTGGATGATTCACGAAATAGCGAGGACCGTAGGATCCAGGAGAGTTGCGGAAAAGTTAAGCATTGGATCGAACAGAGGCTTATTAGTCATTGACCCTGTGGAAAGTGCCATTTCGAAATTTGAGGTCTAGAAGTGATAGAGGGACGAAAATCAGAGGTTCGTTCAAGTCCCGAAAGTTGGAAAGCTTGGAGTGACAGGTGGCAAGAATTTGTGTTAGAGATAGAGGACAGTGAAGAAGATAGGTGGCGTACTTGTCACCAGGTGGAGTCAATACATTGTTGATGGTTTGGGTGTTTCGTAGGTTGGACAGCTGGAAGCCTTGCATCAGGATTCGCAAAGACATGAAGTCTGAAACTCTGAATCGACGAAAAGCCCCATAGGGGAGCCAACCTCTGCTGAATGCATCGGGGTTCGACATTTCAGCATTTTTGAAGACAAGAGACAGGGGTTCCTTGTTCCAGGATTCCCGAAATTGAAAAATGCGATACGACTATGGAGGAGGATGTGGCCAAACATTTCAGTGAATCGACATTTCGGGTTTTGGCAATAGAGGGCCGAGAAACTCGACAATAGGGATTGAAAAATTGCGAGACCCGAAGTCCCGAATTAGCGAAGGGCGCGACATTATTGTGGTCAAGGAGATTTGCGTTGGTGCTTGGTTTTTGTTCACGCAGGCTCAATTCATAAGGACGTGTGGAAAACACTGTTGTGTACGTGTGTGTGGGATTCCCTGTGGGGAAAACCAAAGAGTCAACCAGACTCAAGGGAAGATTTAGAAAGATCCTACGCGGACCTTGACCCGAGGGTTCGGGGTCTGCATCAAGATGAAGCACCAACAATATCAACTAAAGGATTTGTGGAAAAAGATGAGTTCCCAAGTCCTGCAGGAAAACCAAACGATATTGGGTTCATGCCAAAAGATTGTGTAGTGGTGGAACCAGGTGGTAAATAGTAAGAATAATAGGCATCATAATATTTTGTGGATGGTGGATCAATGAGTGGTTGGCTCATAGGATTTATAAAAAGAGGATTTTCATGAGATGTAATAATTTCTACGAAGGTTGTGACCGATTATTCTATGTGTTGGCCACTTCAAGGAGATACACTCCCAGTCTCATAAGTTTGATCTTCAATCATTCTCTCATAAGAAACATTGGGGTGAGTTTGTTGAACTTCAAGATATGTTAACACTTGGTATTTTCTTTGGTATGTATCAAAGAAACCCCAAGGTAACTATTTCAACCAACTTTAGATTGTATTATGACCTATACAATCAAAGAGGGATCTCTAAAAACTCAAAAGGATTTCACACTCAAGAATTATACAATAATAACACTCATAGGTCATATTTTGATAGAATATAGGTTTGTTTTTGTTTTAAAGAGTTGGTAGGAAAAGTAATAGAAAAAGTACCATTGGGAAATGGAGTCAACCCCTGAAAACGAATGAAAACAATGACTGGTAGGTAGAAATTTCCAGAGGAACAAAGGATAAATTAGGTGATGAACTTTCAGTTTTGAGTTTCATTGTGTATGGTGGAAGAGGAAAATAAACATATAACAGAATCAAAGCACCATGAAAAATTAATTCTGACCTAGTTAAGAAGGGAAACAAAGTTTAAATCACTTGAGTCTAAATCACCATTGGATGAATTCTAGTCCCTTTAATTATCCAATTTAAATAGAAGAAAATGAATATGAAAGTAAGGACACAAGAAGTATATACAAAGATAAGATTACAAACTTCAAACCACTACCGTTATAATATTTTTCATAAAAAGTTCAGGACTTCTACATTTGTATTTCGATCAGATTAAGAGAATATTACAATAAGGATCAAAATTTCTATACGTTTTTCCAACTCGCCCTCCATGACAACCTTCAAAATGCTCCAATATATATATCTAAACACCCTCACTAAGCTAAAGAAGTTTAACTCCCTTTCTATGCTATGATTTTGGATTTGATTACATAAAAAAGTAGACAATTTGTAAACTACTTGCTAAAAATGGAAAATTCATTTTGCTGGAAAA
>ML787828.1:485895-504291 GCA_009831015.1 Picea engelmannii | reverse complement strand
AAAGTCATGTGGGCCCCGTTTGGGTAAGTTGGTGCATCAACTTCCCGGGGTCATAACTTTTGCATACGATCTTCGTTTTAGGCGTGTGATAGCTCGTTGGAAAGGTATCGTTGAGGAGATTCATTTTGGGGGATCAATAATACATTCGGCTATCATTGAGAACCTCTATCTCAAAAAAACTTCATTTAGGCCCTCAAAATGGCCCCGAAAGTGAAAACCTGCTAAAAATAGTAAATTGCCAAAATGGCCAGAAAATTGTTTTGAGACATTTGGAAAATGTGGGTGGCCCCCGATATCCACCTAGATCATACATCTCCAGGTCCACTCCAACAGTGTGACCGATCTTTAATTAATTTGAAATTCTTAAAAATTACAAAGAAAAGGCTTACATAAGAGCTCTCAAAAACCAACTTTCCGATCTGCAATTTTGGGCAGAAACAGACATCATAGGTGGTTGGAAAATGCCATTCTACAACTTTTGACTGTAAACTCGAGTGTGCTTGGCTTTCTCAAATGGTCTCTGGAGGCACTTTTCAGTTCGGCTACTCTGATTACAAAACAGAGAGCATATTTGGAATCCCCTCGCAATTATGTAACTTTTAAGTATAAATTTGACCTATTTCTGAGCAGGTCGCCTCATACACTTCCTGGAACGAATTCCAATGCAACTTCTATCTGTCAGATCCATACGGTCTCGAAAAGTGTGCCACTCCTCTTCTAAAGGCACTTTGATGTTTCTCTATTCTAATGAAAAAACATAGAGCATATTTGGAATCCCCTCACAATTCTACAACTTTTAAGTATAAAGTCGACCTATTTATGAGCAGGTCACCTGGGACATCTCCTGGCATGGATTCCAATGCAGTGTCTGCCAACTCCCCTTGCCTTGTCTTGCGTGCCTAGATACATAAGCAGAGTCACTAACTAGTTCACCAAATTTAGCGAACCTCCTCCATATTTGGCGGAAATCCACCAGATTTGGCTGAATTCGCCAACTACTGGGCTTCTAGAAGGGGACATGTGGCACCTTCTGATTGGGCCACATGTCAGCCTCTCATAGGTTGATGCCACATGCCCTACTAATGTCATCATCTATATGGACCTACCACATGACACCTGTTGATGTCATCATCCATACGACCCTACCACGTGTCGCATGTATGGCCTGCCACGTGTCCTGCTGACATCATAAACTGTACGACCTTGCCTTGTGTCACTTGTACAGCCTACCACATGTCCTGCTGACATCATCATTCATACTACTGACGTCCTTGCCTGTACGACCTGCCATGTGTCACCTATACAACCTGCCACATGTCCTACTGACGTCATCATCCGTACGGATGATGTCATCCTCTGTACAACCTGCCATATGTCATGTTATCAAACTACCACGTGTCAAGCTGACCTCAACAACTGTACTACTGACATCATTAGTACGACCTGCTGACTTTTTGTCGTTGTTTTCAAAAAACTCCGTAGTGTCATAACTTCTTCATACGGGCTCCGTTGTAGAAAATAAATATATGGATGGAATCGGGAGAACGAGCCAGACAAAATGGCATTGGTTTCATCCAATTCTAAGAACTTTAATTTTTAAGCATTTTTCTAAGCCTAGGGACCCTTCTGAGACTTTTGGGTCATTCCTAGATCCTCCTTTTCTGCATTTGAGTATTTTCAAGCGGTTTTGGATCCATCTAGATCACGCCTCCCCACTGAGAAGATTTTGGACCACAAAAAGCATGAAATCATTCAGAAAATAAGTGAGGACATGTTTGTCTCACTTGTCCTGTATCACCTATCCATTCCTCCTGGAAATTGTACATCTGACTCAATGATACAACAATCAACATGAAACAAACATTGTTAAGTACGTTAATCACATGCTTAATCACATATTCATTCAACATTGTCAAACCCAACCACATACTGCTGATGAGTAATAAGCTGAATATAAACATTGAACATGTGAAAGAGATTGTACCCGAACCATGCTGACTTTTAACCATAGAAACACTATCAACCAAAATAGGTGCATTGTAGTGAAATGACACTTCTTTTTCATGCTTAGGATTCTTTTCTTCCTTACATTGTATAGACATAAATGCCAAATTCTGACTTGCATTAAAAACCATTTTTAATTGTTGTGTAGTGCCCAATGATTTGTCGTTTTTGAATGAATGTGAATGCACTATGTACTTAATTCCTTCTTTAAAGAAGTGATACCGATTATGTTCTCAATACAAGATTGCTTTTCGATTATATAAGTACAGACTACCCAACACAATTCCACAAATATCTAGTGGGACCACATCAAATTCAACCTCATCTACAAACTTAGATGTAATTGCAAACTTTAGATCACATTGTTGCGTTACTTGTAATCTTTTATCTTTGCATGCCCAACCTAATGGATAAGGTTTCTTGTGTGGTTTTTTTGTTAATCCCAATTGCTTAACTACTTCTTCTGAAATAAGAATAACTTGAGATCCACTATCTATGAGTGTGTCAACCTTTGTTTGTTTTGTAATCACTCTTATATGAAACAATGCATTCCTCTTTCTATCCTTAGAATTGTCATCATTTTTAAAAGTAGAAGCACATGAAGAACCAATGTTAGAATCATTATCAACAATAGATTTACCTTTCACACCTACGATTGTTATCTTTGTTTCGTCCTCAGAATCTGATCCAAGGTCCTCAATGATAATCATCGTTGTTTGCTTCCTCTTCCGATCCTTAAACCACTTTGGTTTCATTTCAGGATGTAGCTTCCAACACTTTGCCTCTTCATGCCCTTGCTTTTGACAATGCGATCATGTAGGTCTCTCATCACCCTTCTTCATTGTAGTTGCATGTTTAACTTTCTTCTTTTTCTTGCCTTATTTTTCCTGGATGGATTCAGCTGAAGAAACATCATGAACACTCTTCCCTTTTGACTCAATGTGAGTTTCTTGAACACACACCTCGTCAAGGTTAGTCAGATTAAACATCAATATCATATGAGGTAAATAAGTATGCAATCCTCCTATATATTTGAGAAGAGTTTCCTGAGTGTAGAGAGGTATACCAAGTATCAATGCTCTTTTTATTCTTGTGTGTATTCTTGCACATTTTGTCCCTTACTTTGTCTTAAATTCTGCCAATCCATCATAGCTTGCTGGATATACCCTAATGAATAAAATTGCTTTTTAAGTGCTGAAGTGAACTCATACCAAGAGGAAACGATTTTTCCTTTTGTGGAAAGATCCTCTTGAGATCTTCTCTCCCACCAAATGAGAGCAGTCCCTCCAAGTCGAAGAGAAGCCAATTGAATTTTAACAGCATCTTCAGTAAACTTTTGAATCCTACAATAAACTTCAATTTGACGGATCCAATTTTCCAATTGTTCATCATTAATCTCTCCATTATACATAGGTAATTCAAACTTAATATCAATCTTTAAATGATGCATATTAGGATCAACTTTTATTTTTAGTTTTTCAAATGGAGAAGGAATAGAACCATCAAGAAGAGATGGAGAAGTTGGTGGAGTTTTAGGGGGTTCCTTACCACCTCCTTCTTTTTTACCTTCGGTCAACCTTGTTCACCTTTATTTCAATATTGATAGAGCTCCTCTACCATTGTTTGCATTCTCATGAAAGCTGTCAGAAATTCCCCTTCAGAAGGGATAGAAGAAGCTGCTTCTTCTCCTTTTGGTGAAGAGATCCTTCCTTTTCTTGATCCAATCTCTGGATCAAAATATTCAAGTTCTCCTTCACCACGCTGAAGCTTGGACCTTGTTAACATCAATTCACAAAGCAATGGTTAACCTCCCTCTGATAACAACTTGATCTGAAAATTTTACATGATCTAAAATTCAAGATCTTTTAACCATTATATGCATGTGAAATTTTTAACTGTTAACCATCTTTGTAATGCAAAATTAAAGAATATCCATCAAGCATATGAGCACATAAACATGTAAGAAAACCATCTATGTACAAGATTTAGTAACAAATTTCACCAGACTTCCTGGCTACATCTCCAGGTCCACTCCAACAGTGCAAACTCTCTTTAATTAATCTCAAATGCTTAAAAATTACAAAGGAAAGGCTTACATAAGAGCTCTCAAAAACCAACTTTCAGATCTGCAATTCTGGGCAGAAACAGACATCATAGGTGGCTGAAAAATGTGATTCTGCAACTTTTGACTGTAAACTCGAGTATGCTTGGCTTGCTCAAATGGGCTCTGGAGGCACTTTTCTATTCGACTACTCTGATGACAAAACATAGAGCATATTTGTAATCCCCTCACATTTCTGCAAATTTTAAGTATAAAGTCGACCCATTTATGAGTAGGTCGGCTAGGACACCTCCTG
This sequence comes from Picea engelmannii, assembly GCA_009831015.1. Lineage (NCBI taxonomy): Eukaryota > Viridiplantae > Streptophyta > Pinopsida > Pinales > Pinaceae > Picea > Picea engelmannii. The sequence continues at coordinate 499,930 of ML787828.1, read as the reverse complement.
GCATGAATTCCAATGCATCTTATGTCTATCAGATCCATATAGTCTTGAAAAGCATGCCACTCTTCTTTTGAAGTCACTTTGTTGTTTGGTTACTTTGATGACAAAATAGAGAGCATATTTGGAATCCCCTCGCAATTCTGCAACTTTTAAGTATAAAGTCGACCTACTTCTAAGAGGGTCACCTGGGACATCTCCTGGCACAGATTCTAATGCAGCCTCTGCCAACTCCCCTTGCCTCATTTTACATGCCTAGATAAATAAGCAAAGCCACTAACTAGTTTTCCAAATTTAGCGAACCTCCTATAGATTTGGCAGTAACCGCCAGATTTGGCAGAAATCCACCAAATTTGGCTGAATCTGCCATTTGTCAGGCTTCTAGAAGGGGACACATGGTGACTTATGTGATTGATGCCACACGCCCTGCTGACATCATCATACGTACGGATGGCATAATCATCTATACGGCCTTGCCATGTGTCACCTCTTGACATCATCATTCGTATGGATGACGTCATCATCCATACCAGCCTGCCCACGTGTCACTTGTACAGCCTGCCACATGTCCTGCTGACATCATCATCCATACTCCTGATGTCATCACTTGTACAACATTGCCACGTGTCACCTGTATGACCTACCATGTGTCTTGCCGATGTCATCCCCTATATGGCTTGCCACATGTCACCTGTATGGCCTGCCACATGTCCTGTTGATGTCATCGTCTGTACGAATGATGCCATCCTATGTATGGCCTGCCACGTGTCACATTCTTAGGATTCCACATTTCAAACTGACATCATCATCCATACTGTTGATGTCATGAGTACGGCCTACTGGATTTTTGATATTTTGTCGCTGTTTCCGAAAAACTTCAGAGTGTCATAACTTCTTCATACGAGCTCCGTTTGAGAAAATAAATATATGGCCGAAATCGAGAGAACAAGTCGGAAGAAATGGCGTTGGTTTCATCCAATTTGTGGACAGATGCAGGATTTGTCAGCACACAAAAGGGAAAAGGAAAAATATAGGGTTGTACCAACCATTACCCATACTTGAGAGGCCATGGGATGCAGTGAGCATGGATTTTATTTTGGGACTACCAAGAATGCAAAGAGGTTGTGATTCGATCTTTGTGGTAGTCGACAGATTTTCAAAGATGGCACATTTCATACCATGCCAGAAAACCAGTGACGCAACTCATATTGTGAACCTGTTTTTCAAAGAAGTCGTCAGACTTCATGGTTTGCCAAGAAGTATAGTTTCAGATCGAGATACCAAGTTCGTGGGACATTTCTAGAGGAATTTATGGAAGAAGCTGGGGACAAGTTTGTCTTTTATCTCAGCTTATCATTCTCAGACGGATGGGCAGACAAAAGTTGTGAACAAAAGCTTGGGAGATTTGTTGAGGAGCCTAGTGACTGAACACAATAGTCAGTGGGATCATATTCTGCCACTAGTGGAATTTTTTTATAATGACTCACTCAACAGAAGCACTGGGTAGAGTCTATTCCAGATTGTATATGGAATGCAACCAAGGGGAGTTTCTGAATTGAAAGATTCAGAATGAAATGAATTCAGAAGTGTTAGTGCAGAGGACTTTGCAGGAGCAATGAAGGAGCTTCACAGTCGAGTCAAGGAGTGATTAGAGAGTTCAAGCCAGGAGTATAAGCACAGAGCAGATCAACACAAGCGAGAACTTCAATTTGAAGTTGGTAATCTGACTCTTTCACATCTAAGAAAGGAGAGGTTCCCAAGAGGAACATATAACAAACTGAAAATGAAAAATATTGGACCATGCAAGGTCGTAAAGAAATTTGGGGCAAACACATATGAGATTGAATTACTCGATGGGATCGGAATTTCACCGATATTCAATATCTCATATTTGTACCCTTACAAAGATGAAGAAGCAGGAGCAGAGAATGAACAAACATAAGTTCAGTGGACCAAACAACTGCCTGTAGCTAAAAAGCCACAGATGGAAAGTATAATTGATAAGAGGGTCAGCAGGAAGACCAGGAGGAAAGAGTATTTTGAATACTTGGTCAAATGGAAGGGACATCCAGTTGAAGATGTTAGCTGGGAAGATGAAGCAAAAATTCATAAGCATGGACAGACCGTGCAATATCTCATGAACATGAGTTCATGAAAATTTTCAAGAGAGAGAGCATGTTGCAGGAGCATCGTCAGCAACCAAATGAGCGTGAAGGCGGAAGACAGTTGGAAGACCACCAACACACGTTTTTGAAATGTTTTTGAAACATTAATGTAATGGTTAATGGGAAGTGTACTTCCATATTGTAAACAGATCATGAACGATTTGCTCTTATCTCTAGAATGTAGAGGCATTTATGCATAGTTAATGAAAGTAGGTAGATTTGAATTATAGATTAGACAATTAAGAAGAGAAGGAGGGAAAACGAATATAGACACCCTCACTCTTGTATCATTGTAACATTAGCATAGAGCAGAAGAAGAAGGAAGTTGTCGTAGAAAGTTGTAGAGAAGAACCCATGTACAGAAGCTTTGAATTAATATATGAAGCTTTGAATCAGATTCATGGTGTTATGATGTTTTCTGTGTATACATGTTGAATGGTATGTTTATAGTTGTTGTATTCTCTCTGTTATACATTTGATTTAATACTATGTTGAATATATGCTTTCATAGTAAATGTTTGAAGTCTAAGAGAAGAAAGAGAATGAGTTTCAATTGTTTCTCTTTCTGAGAGAGAAGTTCCTACAAGGAATGCAGTGAAGTATCCGCAAGGAGTGCGTTGACAAGGTTTCAGAGTTTACCTATGGAAGCTCAGGAGAGATACCATTGTTCTCATTGCAGCAGAGTATAGGTGAAGAATAGAATCCGTGCAAGGTGTGCACAGGCTGGTTGAAAGCTATAACTTATCAACCAAGGGGAGAGTTGAAAGACTGTTGTTGCAGAAGGTGCCCAGAGTCAAGAGATCAAATACTTAGAAGTATTTGAAAGAGTCCTGCAAGGATTGCATGCAAGAATCCTTTGGAGATTTGAGTTTGCGAGTTAAATCTCGCGAAGGGATAGTACCTTTGAGAGTACCCAAAGGGAGATGGAGATTGATAACATCTCGCAGAGGTTAAGTTCCAGTGAAAGAACATTGGTTTATTTTAAAAGATTTGTTAAGGAGGAAACGTGCGGTCAAAATTCTCTGTGGAGGATTCACGAAATAGCGAGGACCGTAGGATCCAGGAGAGTTGCGGAAAAGTTAAGCGTTGGATCGAACAGAGGCTTATTAGTCATTGACCCTATGGAAAGTGCCATTTCGGAATTTGAGGTCTAGAAGTGATAGAGAGATGAAAATCAGAGGTTCGTTCAAGTTCCGAAAGCCGGAAAGCTTGGAGTGACAGGTGGCAAGAATCTGTGTCAGAGATAGAGGACAATGGAGAAGATAGGTGGCATACTTGTCACCAGGTGGATTCAAGACTTCATTGATGGTTTGGGTGTTTCTTAGGTTGGATAGCTGGAAGCCTTGCATCAGGATTCACAAAGACACAAAGTCTAAAACTCTGAATCGAGGAAAAGTCCCATAGGGGAGCCATCCTTTTTTGAATGCATCGGGGTTCAACATTTCATCATTTTTTAAGACAAGAGACAGGGGTTCCTTGTTCTAGGAATCCTGAAATCGCAAAACGCGATACGACTATGGAGGAGGACGTGGCCAAACATTTCAGTGAATCGACATTTCGGGTTTCGGCAGTAGAGGGTCGAGAAACTCGACAATAGGGATCGCAAAATTGTGAGACCCGAAGTCCCGAATTAGCGAAGGGCGCGACGTTATTGTGGTCAAGGAGATTTGGTTTGGCATTTGGTTTTTTCTCACATAGGCTCAATTCATATGGATGTGTGGAAAACAATGTTGTGTATGTGTGTGTGGGATTCCCTGTGGGGAAAACCAAAGAGACAACCAGACTCAAGGGAAGATTTAGAAAGATCCTACGCAGACCTTGACCCGAGGGTTCAGGTTTGCATCAAGATGAAGCACCAACAATATCAACTAAAGGAGTTGTGAAAAAAGATGAGTTCCCAAGTCCTTCAGGAAAACCAAATGATATTGGGTTCATGCCAAAAGATTGTGTAGTGGTGGAACCAGGTGGTAAATAGTAAGAATAATAGGCATCATAATATTTTGTGGATGGTGTATCAATGAGTGAGTGGCTCATAGGATTCATAAAAAGAGGATTTTCATAAGATTCAATAATTTCTACGAAGGTTGTGACCGGTTATTCTATGTGTTGGCCACTTCAAGGAGATACACTCCCAATCTCATAAGTTTGATCTTCGATCGTTATCTCATAAGAAACATTGGGGTGAGTTTCCTTAACTTCAAGATATGTTAACACTTTGTATTTTCTTTTGGATGTATCAAAGAAACCCCAAGGTAACTATTTCAACCAACTTTAGATTGTATTATGACCTATACAATCAAATAGGGATCTCTAAAAAATCAAAAGGATTTCACACTTAAGAATTATACAATAATAACACTCATAGGTCATATTTTGATATAATATAGTTTTTTTTTTGTTTTAAAGAGATGGTAGGAAAAGTAATAGAAAAAGTACCATTGGGAAATGGAGTCAACCCCTAAAAACGAATGAAAACAATGACTGGTAGGTAGAACTTTCCATAGGAACAAAGGATAAATTAGGTGATGAACTTTCAGTTTTGAGTTTCATTGTGTAGGGTGGAAGAGGAAAATAAACATATAACAGAATCAGAGCACCATGAAAAATTAATTCTGACCTAGTTAAGAAGAGAAACAAAGTTTAAATCACTTGAGTCTAAATCACCATTGGATGAATTCTAGTCCCTTTAATTATCCAATTTAAATAGAAGAAAATGAATATGAAAGTAAGGACACAAAAAGTATATACAAAGATAATATTACAAACTTCAAACCACTACCCTTATAATATTTTTCATAAAAAGTTCAGGACTTCTGCATTTGTATTTCGATCAGATTAAGAGAATATTACAATAAGGATCAAAATGTCTATACGTTTTGCCAACTCGCCCCCCATGAAAACCTTCAAAATGATCCAATATATATATCTAAACACCCTCACTAAGCTAAAGAAGTTTAACTCCCTTCCTATGCTATGATTTTGGATTTGATTACATAAAAAAGTAGACAATTTGTAAACTACTTGCTAAAAATGGAAAATTCATTTTGTTGGACAATATGGGTCAAAGATAACATCATATATCTCGAGTCACAATAGATGTTACAAAATGGGGAGAGTTTTTTGGAGATTAACCTGTTTTTGAGAAAAACATCTTCCATTTTTTGAAAATTATTCTCCATATTCTCGGGATCCACGCCCAAAAATGATGACTAAAACATGAAAACATTAAATGTGAAATTCTGGAAAAATGGACCGTAAAGATTCAATCAAATATCTCAAACTATGAAACATGCATAAAACATGAGAGAGGTGTTTTTTACTGCGAACATTATTTACAAAACAATCTATGGGGTTTTCCAAAATTCTTTGCAGCTGCTCAAGGAATGATCTTGAAGTTGACTGCAAAAATAGTCATTTTCAGAACTTACGTAGCACACTTGATTTTTCTTCAAACACGTGCAAATTAAGGTGGAAAAAACTTGATGAAGACTTCGTTTTACCTCCAATGTGGTACACCAATCACTTTATGCTTTATTTTTCATTCATATGTGACTAAAACATTTGCGTAGCGCTGGCTCGCTCCAAAAGTGTTGTGTATGCTTGTTTATTAGTCAAAACTGCAGTTGCTCAAGAGGTTGTCTCATACTGTCATCATTGTTTGAATCAGAGGCACAAGGACTTCAAAAATATGTTTCTTATAGAAATATTTTAAACCTTGTTAATTTCCTTCGTCCTTTAATCATCATTTACGTTGCAGCTGTAATGGATTCTTTCCTTAAAAATGTAAAATTGTGAGTTTCCTCCCTTCATATTTGTGCTACTTCTACAAGTAGATCTATTCTTCTTCTGGTTTCATCATTCAATTTCATATTTTTCTTTAGATTCCTATTCTCCTTCCTAAATGCTAGGTTCTTCACCTTCAAATTCCCCACTTTCCTAAACAAGGTTGCATTTCTCTTCAATTTTGACTGAGCATTATAAAGGGATGCACATGCATTGTCTATGGCTGGTTTTCATTCCTTGAAATGATTCATGATTTATATCCTCTGATATTCAATTTTATTTTATCAATGACCCAAGGCTAATTTATCCATCCCATGAAAACATATATACACAAACTGTGACTCAATTTAGGAATTCCTTGATCTTCCCAAGACTATGGCATGACTTTTCAAACTTTAGAAAAACTCTAAGTTTTTCCCTAAAAATATTGATGCTATAATCTTGATCCAATGGGGATGTTATCCTCTCTGTGAGGTAGAAAATAAAAATAGACCATGTGCCTTATCCATTGGGATGATCCAAAACCTTGTCTGCAACCTGTTTCAATCTTCAACCAAGCAAACTGCAAATTGAAATTTGAAGTTCAAAATCCAAACTGTTGAAAGAGATGCTCAAAATATTGATCTTATTCAAAATGCTACCTATACTAAGCTAATCTCTGAGCTATTTGATTAGGTGAAATCAAAATCCAGTGCAACCATGAAAGTGTCTTTTCCACGGGTTGAATTCCTTGCATATCTTTGATCAACGGTGAAAGGGAAAAGCTTCTCAATGGAAACTCATCAAAAAACATAGAAATCAATTCAATATTGACAAAACTTAAAATCTTAGGCCCATCTGTTGATTCCAAACATGTTTCAAAAGGATATTGTAAAGAAATAAAACTTATTTCAGGATATTACAAAAGACTGCCATCCTGTATCAACCCTTCAACTACATTCTTTCTTCCATAAATCTCAAACTGATGGATTTCATGAAAGGGATGAAGATGTGTATTAAATTTCTGTAATGAAACCCCTGCTAGCAAGGAGGAAGGGGATGATTTGGACAAAAAAATCATCATCATCTAAATTTTTAGATTCATCATCGACCAATGGCTTCAATTTTGAACTAATAAAACCTTCCATATAACAAGCAACAGGGTCATCAAACACATGAGATGATTGTTGCAATTTCTTTTCATTTTTTTCTAGTGAATCAATGTTATTTTGCATCAACAGACATTCCTCTGCTTCAATGATGATATTAAAACTTTCTTTTAACAATTTAAATGAATCAAAGAATCAAGGTATATAATTTCGTTCAATTGATTCAATACTTTCTTCATATTCTTCTTTGTAACTGTGATATGTGGGGTGATTGCTCTCATTAGACTACTGAAAAGGAACATTTTCTGATAGAGAACATGCAACTGGTATTTCTATAAATTCAACATATTAATCATCATCATATTCATCATATATAGGAAAATAAACAACATCTGTAGTGTCATCTAACAAGAAATGCTTGGGACATCAACCTGATCTTCAACAAGATGATTCACAAATTCATTTTCTTAACTGTCTACAAATGAATACATAAAATAATCAACTCCATGATTATCATGAGATGTATCATAAGCTAAATTAACACCTTATTTTTCAACAAGTGGAATATAATCCTTTGCAATATCATCAACATTTAAAACTTCAAGAGAACACACGATATTATTAACCCTCTACTCAAGATTCAAATCAACTGCTTTTTGCTCCTATTCAATATCATGTTCTTTAGCATCCAACTACTCATTTTGAATTTGTTTACATGCTTGGATACTGTGTTGAATCTCCTGAGCATAATTAAACATTTGTTGTAAGGACTTATATCTTCTTTCCATCAAAAGGAAAGACAAATATGGATGAAAGGATGTTGCATAATGGAGCATGGCAACAACTTTAATGGGTTGAATTTCTTTGGGCAAGTTGTAATAAATACTGAAAAACATCCTATTGAATATAGAAATAGTTTCACTGCTCCGCCTTTTCATGGAATAAAAATTTGTAATATTGATCTGAAAACTTCACTTGATCTAAATTTCAAGATCTTTTCACCATTATTTGCATGTGAAATTTTTAACTGTTAACCATCTTTGTAATGCAAAATTAAAGAATATCCATCAAGCATATGAGCACATAAACATGTAAGAAAACCATCTATGTACAAGATTTAGTAACGGAGTTCACCAGACTACCTGGATACATCTTCAGGTCCACTCCAACAGTGTGACCGCTCTTTAATTAATCTCAAAATGTTTAAAAATTACAAAGAAAAGGCTTACATAAGAGCTCTCAAAAACCAACTTTCAGATCTGCAATTTTGGGTAGAAACAGACATCATAAGTGGCTGGAAAACATCATTTTACAACTTTTGACTGTAAACTCGAGTGTGATTGGATTTCTCAAATGGGCCCTGGAGGCACTTTTCTGTTCGGCTACTCTGATGACAAAACATAGAGCATATTTGGAATCCCCTCACAATTCTGCAACTTTTAAGTATAAATTTGACCTATTTCTGAGAAGGTCGCCTGGGACACCTCCTGGCATGAATTCCAGTGCAGCTTCTATCTGTCAGATCCGTATAGTCTCGAAAAGTGTGCCACTCCTCTTGTAAAGGCACTTTGATGTTTCTCTACCCTGATGACAAAATAGAGAGCATATTTGGAATCCCCTCACAATTCTACAACTTTTAAGTATAAAGTTGACCTATTTATGAGCAGGTCACCTGGGACATCTCCTGGCATGGATTCCAATGCAGTGTCTTCCAAATCCCCTTGCCTCGTTTTGCATGTCTGGCTACATAAGCAGATCCGCTAACTAGTTCACCAAATTTAGCAAACCTCCTCCAGATTTGGCAGAAATTCGCCAGATTTGGCCGAATTCGCCAACTACTAGGCTTCTAGAAGGGGACATATGGTGCCTTCTGATTGGGCCACGTGTCAGCCTCTCATTGGTTGATGCCACACTCCCTACTGATGCCATCATCCATATGGCCCTACCACGTGTCACCTGCTGACGTCATCATTCGTACGGATGATGTCATCATCCATACGACCCTACTACGTGTCACCTGTACGGCCTGCCACATGTCCTGTTGACATCATCAACTGTACGACCCTACCACATGTCACCTGTATGGCCTACCACATGTCCTACTGACATCATCATCCATACTACTGACGTCATCACCTATACGATCTGCCAGGTGTCACCTATACAGCCTACCACATGTCCTGCTGACATCATCATCTGTACAGATGACATCATCCTCTGTACGGCCTGCCAAGTGTCATGTTCCCAAACTGCCATGTGTCAAGATGATGACAACATCTGCACTGTTGACGTCAACATCTGCACTGCTGACGTCATCAATACGGCCTGCTGACTTTTTGTCACTGTTTTTGAAAAACTTCAGAGTGTCATAACTTTTTCATACGAGCTCCATTTCAGAAAATAAATATATCGACGGAATCGGGAGAACGAGCCAGACACAATGGCGTTGGTTTCATCAAATTCTAATAACTTTAAGTTTTAAGCATTTTTCTAAGCCTAGGGACCCTTCTGAGACTTCTGGGTCATTCCTAGATCCTCCTTTTCTGCATTTGAGTATTTTAAGCGGTTTTGGATCCACCTGGATCACACCTCCCCACTGAGAAGCTTTTGGACCACAAAAAGCATGAAATCATTCAGAAAATAAGTGAGGACATGTTTGTCTCACTTGTCCTGTATCACCTATCCATTCCTCGTGGAACTTGTACATTTGACTCAACGATACAACAATCAACACGGAACTGACATTGTTAAGTACGTTAATCACATTCTTAATCACATCTTCATTCAACATTGTCGAACCCAACCACATACTGCTGATGAGTAATAAGTTGAATATAAACATTGAACATGTGAAAGAGATTGTAGCCGAACCATGCTGACTTTTAACCATAGAAACACTATCAACCAAAACAGGTGCATTGTAGTGAAATGACACTTCTTTTTCATGCTTAGGATTCTTTTCTTCCTTACATTGTATAGACATAAATGACAAATACCGACTTGCATTAACAACCCTTTTTAATTGTTGTGTGGTGCCCAGTGATTTGTCGTTTTTGAATGAAAGTGAATGCACTATGTACTCAATTCCTTCTTTAAAAAAGTGATACTGATTATGTTCTCGATACAAGATCGCTTTTCAATCATATAAGTACAAACTACCCAACACAATTCCACAGATATCTAGTGGGGACACATCAAATTCAACCTCATCTACAAACTTAGATGTAATTACAAACTTTAGATCACATTGTTGCGTTACTTGTAATCTTTTATCTTTGCATACCCAACCTAATGGATAAGGTTTCTTGTGTGGTTATGTTGTTAATCCCAATTGCTTAACTACTTCTTCTCAAATAAGAATAACTTGAGATCCACTATCTATGAGTGTGTCAACCTTTGTTTGTTTTGTAATCACTCTTATACGAAACAATGAATTCCTCTTTCTATCCTTAGAATTGTCATCATCTTTAGAAGTAGAAGCACCTGAAGAACCAATGTTAGAATCATTATCAACAATAGATTTACCTTTCACACCTACGATTGTTATCTTTGTTTTGTCCTCAGAATATGATCCAAGGTGCTCAATGATAACTGTCATTGTTTGCTTCCTCTTCCGATCCTTAAACCACTTTGGTCTCATTTCAAGATATAGCTTCCAACACTTTGCCTCTTCATGCCATTGCTTTTAACAATGCGAGCATGTAGGTTTCTCATCACCCTTCTTCATTGTAGATGCATGTTTAACTTTCCGCTTTTTCTTGCCTTCTTTTTACTGGATGGATTCAGCTGAAGAAACATCATGAACACTCTTCCCTTTTGAATCAATGTGAGTTGCTTGAACACACACCTCGTCAAGGTTAGTCGGATTAAACATCAATATCATATGACATAAATAAGTATGAAATCATCCTATATATTTGAGAAGAGTTTCCTGAGTGTAGAGAGGTATACCAAGTATCAATGTTCTTTTTATTCTTGTGTGTATTCTTGCACATTTTGTCCCTTTCTTTGCCTTAAATTCTGCCAATCTATCATAGCTTGCTGCTTATACCCTAATGAATAAAATTTATTTTTAAGTGCTGAAGTGAACTCATACCAAGAGGAAATGATTTTTCCTTTTGTGGCAAGATCCTCTTGAGATCTGCTCTCCCACCAAATGAGAGCAGTCCCTCCAAGTCGAAGAGAAGCCAACTGAATTTTAACAGTATCTTCAGTAAACTTTTGAATCCTACAATAAACTTCAATTTGACGGATCCAATTGTCCAATTGTTCAGCATTAAGCTCTCCATTATACATAGGTAATTCAAACTTAATATCAATCTTTAAATGATGCATATTAGGATCAACTTTTATTTTTAGTTTTTCAAATGGAGAAGGAATAGAACCATCAAGAAGAGATGGAGAAGTTGGTGGAGTTTTAGGGGGTTCCTCACCACCTCCTTCTTTTTTACCTTCTGTATGAGATGGTCCACCTTGTTCACCTTTCTTTCGATCTTGATAGAGCTCCTCTACCATCGTTTTCATTCTCATGAAAGCTTTCAAAAATTCCCCTTCAGAAGGGATAGAAGAAGTTGATTCTTCTCCTTTTGGTGAAGACGTCCTTCCATTTCTTGATCCAATCTTTGGATCAAACTCTTCAAGTTCTCCTTCACCATGCTGAAGCTTGGACCTTGTTAACATCAATTCACAAAGAAATAGTTAACCTCCCTCTAATACCAACTTGATCTGAAAATTTTACTTGATCTAAAATTCAAGATCTTTTAACCATTATTTGCATGTGAAATTTTTAATTGTTAACCATCTTTGTAATGCAAAATTAAAGAATATCCATCAAGCATATGAGCACATAAACATGTAAGAAAACCATCTATGTACAAGATTTAGTAACGAAGTTCACCATACTTCCTGGGTACATCTCCGGGTGCACTCCAACAGTGCGACCCCTCTTTAATTAATCTCAAATGCTTAAAAATTACAAATAAAAGGCTTACATAAGAGCTCTCAAAAACCAATTTTCAGATCTGCAATTCTGTGCCGAAAAAGACATCATAGGTGGCTGAAAAACGTCATTCTGCAAATTTTGACTGTAAACTCGAGTATGCTTGGCTTGCTCAAATGGGCTCTGGAGGCACTTTTCTGTTCGACTACTCTGATGACAAAACAAAGAGAATATTTGGAATCCCCTCGCATTTCTGTAACTTTTAAGTACAAAGTCGACCCATTTCTGAGTAGGTCGCCTAGGACACCTCCTGGCACGAATTCCAATGAAGCTTCTATATGTCATATCCATATAGTCTCGAAAAGCATGCTTCTCCTCTTCTGAAGGCGCTTTGTTGTTCGACTACTCTAATGACAAAACAAAGAGCATATTTGGAATCCCTTCGTATTTCTGCAACTTTTAAGTATAAAGTCGACCTATTTCTAAGCAGGTCAACTGGGACATCTCCTGGCACAGATTCCAATGCAGCCTCTGCCAACTCCCCTTGCCTCATTTTGCATGCTTGGCTAAATAAGCATAGCCTCTAAGTAGTTCTCCAAATTTAGCGAACCTCTTACAGATTTGATGATAACCGCCAGATTTGGCTAAATTTGCCAACTGTCGAGCTTCTAGAAGGGGACACATGGTGCCTTCTGATTGGGCCACATGTGAGCCTCTCATTGATCGATTCCACACACCCTGCTAACATCATCATCCATATGAATGGCATCATCATCTATACGACCCTGCCACGTGTCACTTGCTGACGTCATCATCCATACGGATGACATCATCATACATACGAACCTACCACGTGTCACCTATACGGCCTTTCCATGTGTCACCTATACGACCTTTCCACGTGTCACCTATACGGCCTTCCACGTGCCCTGCTGATGTCATCCCCTGTACGGCCTACCACGTGTCACCTGTATGGCCTGCCACATGTCCTACTGATGTCATCATCTGTACGGATGACATCATCCTATGTATGGCCTGCCATGTGTCACATTATTAGCCTGCCACATGTCAAACTGATGTCAGCATCCGTACTGCTGATGTCATGAGTATGGCCTACTAGCTTTTTGACATTTTGTTGCTATTTTCGAAAAACTTCAGACTGTCATAACTTCTTCATACGAGCTCCGTTTGAGAAAATAAATATATGGTCGGAATCGAGAGAACAAGTCGGATGCAATGGTATTGGTTTCATCCAATTTGTGGACAGATGCAGTATTTGTCAGCACACAAAAGGGAAAAGGAAAAATACAGGGTTGTACCAACCATTACCCATACTTGAGAGGCCGTGGGATGCAGTGAGCATGGATTTTATATTGGGACTACCAAGAATGCAAAGAGGTTGTGATTCGATCTTTGTGGTAGTCGACAGATTTTCAAAGATGGCACATTTCATACCATGCCAGAAAACCAGCGACGCAACTCATATTGTGAACCTGTTTTTCAAAGAAGTCGTCAGACTTCATGGTTTGCCAAGAAGTATAGTTTCAGATCGAGATACCAAGTTCGTGGGACATTTCTAGAGAACTTTATGGAAGAAGGTGGGGACAATTTTGTCTTTTATATCATCTTATCATCCTCAGACGGATGGTGTAATGTCCCCACTTTGGGACATCATCACAAGGTAGAGATTTATGATGACCAGAGTAGACAGATGGATGTTATAGCGAGTACAGGGGTATTTGAGAGGAATTGTGGGGTCCATATTGCATTGATGATCATATTCCATCATTATGAGCCATTTCGCACAGGTTGGCTTTGGTTTCGTTGCATTCCGACGATTTCCAGGATTTTGACTATTTTGAGCTATAAGTCAATGGAATTCACTGAAGAGGTCATTTTGGGCACATTACTTGGAGTAACCTATCAGTGTAATAGCTCATTGGAATCGGGAGGAGAAACACTACAGGATGGGATGGCTAGAAGTGACTTTCAGTGGCCAGGGAAGCCACAAGGAGAGATAAGGAGATTTTCAAAGGTAAAAAGGTTAATTAATTAATTAAAGTGAT
>ML787828.1:461565-481219 GCA_009831015.1 Picea engelmannii | reverse complement strand
TTCATGTATGATCTTATTTTGATTTCTGGCTTCTAGCTAGTGAGCCCAATATTGGGGGTTTTGAGGGTTTTGACATAACAAACCCTAGAGGATGATTCGGTGGTGAAATATTCCACCTATCTTGTCCCAATATTGGTCTCGGATATGCAATACTCTCCCACACCATTCTAGTTCCAGAGCTACTCAGTTGCAGGAGGATTCTACATCAGTTTCATGTGCAGATAGAGAGAGGGCGCACCAGTTCGTCCTGTGATTTAGTAAAACTCAGATCTAGGGAGATCCGCTTGAGATCTGAGCCCGAAACTTCTCCCACAGGATTCTCATAGCCCAATATATATTCTTGGAGAGTTTCAGAGCATTTGGAGGCCTCCTTCATCAGGGCCGAACCAGCTAGGGTTTCAGTCATCTAGTGGGGCACCCCATTCAGTGGGAAATTCAGATCTACAGAGATTGAGAGGGAGCTTGGGGATTCAGGCACTTGGGTTATTCTTACCATTGCCCGATCTATATTCTGGGAGAGTTTCAGAGCATTTGGAGGCCATCTTCATCAGGGCCGAACCAGCTAGGGTTTCAGTCATCTAGTGGAGCACCCCATTCAGTGGGAAATTCAGATCTACGAAGATTGAGAGGGATCTTAGAGATTCAGGCACCTTGGTTATTCTTACCATCACCCGATCTATCAGTTGGCATATTTAGTAGGGTGATTGGACACTTTTGGCAGCAGGGCCGAGTTATTGAGGGTTTCAGCCTTCTATTGGAACGTGGCATTCTTCAGCTGGAGAGTTTGGCATTCATATCTGCTTGTATTGATCTTCATTTCTCATTTAGCCTTTGGAGGCATATTTTGTATTAGCAGGAGAATTTTGTAGTAGCTCTTATCTATTGTCAATCTTCTTGGCCATCTGTTGAGCATCCCAGATCGGCATCTTCATTGTAGCGGGTTTCTCTATTTTATGAATAAAGAAGAATTGAGATGTTTTAGCTTGTCTATCTTATTGCATATGGTTGAGGTATGTTCCATGGTTATCTATTTTTGTTATTTGCTGCATACACACATATAAACACATCTAAAAGGTAGATCAACAAAGTGTTTGACGAAATACCACAACCAGAAAAAGATTTTAAAAAGACACCAAAACAGTGATGATCCTTGCATAATGGCTTGGGATCATTACAGATGGGCAGACAGAAGTTATGAACAAAAGCTTGGGAGATTTGCTGAGGAGCCTAGTGACTGAACACAATAGTCAGCGGTATCATATTCTGCCACAGGTAGAATTTTCTTATAATGAGACACTCAACAGAAGCATAGGGTAGAGTCTATTCCAGATTATATATGGAATGTAGACAAGGGGAGTTTCTGAATTGAAAGATTCAAAACGAAATGAATTCAGAAGTGCTAGTGCAGAGGACTTTGCAGGAGCAATGAAGGAGCTTCACAGTCGCGTCAAGGAGTGATTACAAAGTTCAAGTCAGTAGTATAAGTGCAGAGCAGATCAACACAAGTGAGAACTTCAATTTGAAGTCAGTGATCTGATTCTTGCACATCTAAGAAAGGAGAGGTTCCCAAGAGTAACATATAACAAACTGAAAATGAAAAATATTGGACCATGCAAGGTCGTAAATAAATTTGGGGCAAACACATATGATATTGAATTACTCAATGGGATCGGAATTTCATGGATATTCAATATCTCATATTTGTACCCTTACAAAGATGAAGAAGCAGGAGCAGAGAATGAACAGACATAAGTTCAGTGGACCAAACAAATTCCTGTAGCTGAAAAGCCACAGATGGAAAGTATAATTGATAAGAGGGTCAGCAGGAAGACCAGGAGGAAAGAGTATTTTGAATACTTGATCAAATGGAAGGGACATCCAGTTGAATATGTTAGTTGGGAAGATGAAGCAGAAATTCATAAGCATGGACAGACTGTGCAATATCTCATGAACATGAGTTCATGAAAATTTTCAAGAGAGAGAGCATGATGCAGGAGCATCGTCAGCAGCCAAATGAGCATGAAGGCAGAAGACAACTGGAAGACCACCAACGCACGTTTTTGAAATGTTTTTGAAAGATTAATGTAATGGTTAATGGGAAGTGTACTTGCATATTGTAAACAGATCATGAACGATTTTCTCTTATCTCTAGAATGTAGAGGCATTTATGCATAGTTAATGAAAGTAGGTAGATTTGAATTATAGATTAGACAGTTTAGAAGAGAAGGAGGGAAAACGAATATAGACACCCTCACTCTTGTATCATTGTAAAATTATCATTGTAACATTAGCATAGAGCAGAAGAAGAAGGAAGTTTTCGTAGAAAGCTGTAGAGAAGAACCCATGTACAGAAGTTTTGAATTAATATATGAAGCTTTGAATCAGACTCATGGTGTTATGATGTTTTCTGTGTATACATGATGAATGGTATGTTGATAGTTGTTTTATTCTCTCTGTTATACATTTGATTTAATACTGTGTTGAATGTATGCTTTTGTATTAAATGTTTGAAGCCTGAGAGAAGAAAGAGAATGAGTTTCAATTGTTTCTCTTTCTGAGAGAGAAGTTCCTACAAGGAATGCAGTGAAGTGTCTACAAGGAGTGCGTTGACAAGGTTTCAGAGTTTACCTCTGGAAGCTCAGGAGAGATACCGTTGTTCTCATTCTAGCAGAGTATAGGTGAAGCACAGAAGCCCTGCAAGGTGTGCACAGGCTGGTTGAAAGCTATAAATTATCAACCAAGGGGAGAGTTTAAAGACTGCTGTTGCAAAAGGTGCCCAGAGTCGAGAAATCAAATACTTAGAAGTATTTGAAAGAGTGTCGCAAGGACTGCATGCAAGAATCCTTTGGAGATTTGATTTTGTGAGTTAAATCTTGAGGAGGGATAGTACCCTTGAGAGTACCCAAATGGAGACAGAGATTGATAATGTCTCATAGAGGTTAAGTTCCAGTTAAAGAACATTGGTTTATTTTGCAAGAGTTGTTAAGGAGGAAATGTGCGGTCAAAATTCTCTGTGGAGGATTCACGAAATAGCGAGGACCGTAGGATCTAGGAGAGTTGTGGAAAAGTTAAGCATTGGATCGAACAGAGGCTTATTAGTCATTGACCCTATGGAAAGTGCCATTTCAGAATTTGAGTTCTAGAAGTGATAGAGGGATGAAAATAAGAGGTTCGTTCAAGTCTCGAAAGTCGGAAAGATTGGAGTGACAGGTGGCAAGAATCTGTGTCAGAGATAGAGGACAGTGGAGAAGACAGGTGGCGTACTTGTCGCTAGGTGGATTCAAGACTTCGTTGATGGTTTGGGTGTTTCATAGGTTGGACAGCTGGAAGCCTTGCTTCAAGGTTCACAAAGACACAAAGTCTGAAACTCTGAATCGGAAAAAAGTCCCATAGGGGAGCCAGCCTTTGTTGAATGCATCGGGGTTCGGTATTTCAACATTTTCGAAGACAAGAGACAGGGGTTCCTTCTTCTAGGATTCTCAAAATCGCAAAATGAAATACGGCTATGGAGGAGGACGTGGCCAAACATTTCATTGAATCGACATTTCGGGTTTCAGCATTAGAGGGCCAAGAAACTCGACAATAGGGATCGCAAAATTGCGAGACCCGAAGTTCCGAATTAGCGAAGGGCACGACGTTATTTTGGTCAAGGAGATTTTGGTTGGCGCTTCGTGTTTGTTCACGCAGGCTCAATTTATAAGGATGTGTGGAAAAAACTGTTGTGTACGTGTGTGTGGGATTCCCTGTGGGGAAAACCAAAGAGTCAACCAGACTCAAGGGCATATTTAGAAAGTTCCTGTGCGGACCTTGACCCGAGGGTTCGGGGTCTGCATCAAGATGAAGCACCAACAATATCAACTAAAGGAGTTGTGGAAAAAGATGAGTTCCCAAGTCCTTCAGGAAAACCAAACGATATTGGGTTCATGCCAAAAGATTGTGTAGTGGTGGAACCAGGTGGTAAATAGTAAGAATAATAGGCATCATAATATTTTGTGGATGGTGGATCAATGAGTGGTTGTCTCATAGGATTCCTAAAAAGAGGATTTTCATAAGATGAAATAACTTCTACGAAGGTTGTGACCAGTTATTCTATGTGTTTTCCACTTCAAGGAGATACACTCCCAGTCTCATAAGTTTGATCTTCGATCATTCTCTCATAAGAAACATTGGGGTGAGTTTCCTGAACTTCAAGATATGTTAACACTTGGTATTTTCTTTGGGATGTATCAAAGAAACCCCAAGGTAACTATTTCAACCAACTTTAGATTGTATTATGACCTATACAATCAAAGAGGGATCTCTAAAAAATCAAAAGGATTTCACACTTAAGAATTATACAATAATAACACTCATAGGTCATATTTTGATAGAATATATGTTTGTTTTTGTTTTAAAGATATGGTAGGAAAAGTAATAGAAAAATTACCATTGGGAAATGGAGTTAACCCTTGAAAACGAATGAAAACAATGAATGGTAGGTAGAACTTTCCATAGGAACAAAGGATAAATTAGGTGATGAAATTTCAGTTTTGAGTTTCATTGTGTAGGGTGGAAGAGGAAAATAAACATATAACAGAATCATAGCACCATGATAAATTAATTCTGACCTAGTTAAGAAGAGAAACAAAGTTTAAATCACTTGAGACTAAATCACCATTGGATGAATTCTAGTCCCTTTAAGTATCCAATTTAAATAGAATAAAATGAATATGAAAGTAAGGACACAAGAAGTATATACAAAGATAATATTACAAACTTCAAACCACTACCCTTATAATATTTTTCATAAAAAGTTCAGGACTTCTGCATTTGTATTTCGATCAGATTAAGAGAATATTACAATAAGGATCAAAATGTCTATACGTTTTGCCAACTCGCCGCCCATGAAATCCTTCAAAATGCTCCAATATATATATCTAAACACCCTCACTAAGCTAAATAAGTTTAACTCCCTTTCTATGCTATGATTTTGGATTTGATTACATAAAAAAGTAGACAATTTGTAAACTACTTGCTAAAAATGGAAAATTCATTTTGCTGGAAAATATGGGTCAAAGATAACATCATATCTCTCGAGTCACAATAGATGTTACAAAATGGGGAGAGTTTTTTGGAGACTAACCCGTTCTTGAGAAAAACATCTTCCATTTTTTGAAAATTATTCTCCATATTCTCAGGATCCATGCCCAAAAATGATGACTAAAACATGAAAACATAAAATGCGAAATTCTGGAAAAATGGACCATAAAGATTCATTCAAATATCTCAAACTATGAAACATGTGTAAAACATGAGAGAGGTGTTTTTTACTGAGAACATTATTTACAAAACAATCTATGGGGCTTTCCAAAATTCTCTGCAGCTTCTCAAGGAATGATCTTGAAGTTGACTGCAAAAATAGTCATTTCCAGAACTTATGTAGCACACTTGATTTTTCTTCAAACACGTGCAAATTAAGGTGGAAAAAACTTGATAAAGACTTATTTTTACCTCCAATGTGGTACACCAATAACTTTATGCTTTATTTTTCGTTCATATGTGACTAAAACATTTGCATAGCGCTGGCTCGCTCCAAAAGTGTTGTGTATGCTTGTTTATTAGTCAAAACTGCAGTTGTTCAAGAGGTTGTCTCATACTGTCATCATTGTTTGAATTAGAGGCACAAGGAATTCAAAAATATGTTTCTTATAGAAATATTTTAAACCTTGTTAATTTCCTTCCTCCTTTAATCATCATTTAGGTTGCAGCTGTAATGGATTCTTTCCTTAAAAATGTAAAATTGTGAATTTCCTCCCTTCATATTTGTGCTACTTCTACAAGTAGATCTAGTCTTCTTCTAGTTTCATCATTCAATTTCATATTTTTCTTTAGATTCCTATCCTCCTTCCTCAATGTTAGGTTCTGCACATTCAAATTCCCCACTTTCCTAAAGAAGGCTGCATTTCTCTTCAATTTTGACTGAGCATTATAAAGGGATGCACATGCATTGTCTATGGTTGGTTTTCATTCCTTGAAATGATTCATGATTCATATCCTTTGATATTCAATTTTATTTTATTAATGACCCAAGTCTTCCTTATCCATCCCATGAAAACATATATACACAAACTGTGACTCAATTTAGGAATTCCTTGATCTTCCCAAGACTATGGCATGACTTTTCAAACATTAGAAAAACTCTAATTTTTTCCCTAAAAATATTGATGCTAACATCTGGATCCAATGGGGATGCTATCCTCCCTGTGAGGTAGAAAATAAAAACAGACCATCTACCTTATCCATTGGGATGATCCAAAACCTTTTCTGCAACCTGTTTCAATCCTCAACGAAGCAAACTACAAATTGAAATTTGAAGTTGAAAATACAAACTGTTGAAAGAGATGCTCAAAATATTAATCTTATTCAAAATGCTACCTTTACTAAGCTAATCTTAGAGCTATTTGATTAGGTGAAATCAAAATCCATTGCAACCATGAAAGTGTCTTTTCCACGTGTTGAATTCCTTGCATATCTTTGATCAACGATGAAAGGGAAAAGCTTCTCAATGGAAACTCATCAAGAAACTTAGAAATCAATTCAATATTAACAAAACTTAAAATCTTAGGCCCATCCCTTGATTCCAAACATGTTTCAAAAGGATATTGAAAAGAAAGAAAACTTATTTCAGGAGATTACACAAGACTGCCATCCTGTATCAACCCTCCAACTACATTCTTTCTTCCATAAATCTCAAACTGATGGACGTCATGAAAGGGATGAAGATATGTATTAAATTTCTGCAATGAAACCTCCGCTGGCAAGGAGGAAAGGGATGATTTGGACAAAAAAATCATCATCATATAAATTTTCAGATTCATCATCGACCAATGGCTTTAATTTTGAACTGATAAAACCTTCCATATAACAAGAAACAGGGTCATCAAACACACGAGATGATTGCTGCAATTTCTTTTCATTTTTTTCTAGTGAATCAATGTGATTTTGCATCAACACACATTCCTCTGCTTCAATGATGATATTAAAATTTTCTTTTAACAATTTAAATGAATCAAAGCATCAAGGTAAATAATTTCCTTTAGTTGATTCAATACTGTCTTCATATTCTTCTTTGTAACTGTGATATGTGGGGTTATTGCTCTCATTAGACTACTGAAAAGGAACATTTTCTGATAGAGAACATGCAACTGGTTGTTCTATAAATTCAACATATTAATCATCATCATATTCATCATATATAGGAAAATAAACAACATCTTTAGTGTCATCTAACAAGAAAGGCTTGGGACATCAACCTGATCTTCAACAAGGTGATTCACAAATTCATTTTGTTTACTGTCTACAAATGAATACATAAAATAATCAACTCCATGATTATCATGAGATGTATCATAAGCTAAATTAACACCTTATTCTTCAACAAGTGGAATATAATCCTCTGCAAAATCATCAACATTTAAAACTTCAAGAGAACACACGATATTATTAACCCTCTACTCAAGATTCAAATCAACTTATTTTTGTTCCTATTCAATATCATGTTCTTTAGCATCCAACTACTCATTTTGAACTTGTTTACATGCTTGGATACTGTGTTGAATCTCCTGAGCATCATTAAACATTTGTTGTAAGGACTTATATCTTCTTTCCATCAAAAGGAAAGACAAATATGGATGAAAGGATGTTGCATAATGGAGCATGGCAACGACTTCAATGGGTTGAATTTCTTTGGGCAAGTTGTAATAAATACTAAAAAACATCCTATTTAATATAGAAATAGTTTCATTGCTCCGCCTTTTCATGGAACAAAACTTTGTAATATTGATCTGAAAATTTTACTTGATCTAAAATTCAAGATCTTTTCACCATTATTTGCATGTGAAATTTTTAACTGTTAACCATCATTGTAATGCAAAATGAAAGAATATCCATCAATCATATGAGCACATAAACATGTAAGTAAACCGTCTATGTACAAGATTTAGTAACGGAGTTCACCAGACTACCTGGCTATGTCTCTGGGTCCACTCCAACAGTGCGACCCCTCTTTAATTAATCTCAAATGCTTAAAAATTACAAAGAAAAGGCTTACATAAGAGCTCTCAAAAACCAACTTTCAGATCTGCAATTTTGGGTAGAAACAGACATCATAGGTGGCTGGAAAACGTCATTCTACAACTTTTGACTGTAAACTCAAGTGTGCTTGGCTTGCTCAAATGGGCTCTGGAGGCACTTTTCTGTTCGACTACTCTGATGACAAAACATAGAGCATATTTGGAATCCCCTTGCAATTCTGCAACTTTTAAGTATAAATTTGACCTATTTCTAAGTAGGTCTCCTGGGACACCTCCTAGCATGAATTCCAATGCAGATTCTGTCTGACAAATCCGTACAGTCTCAAAAAGTGTTCCACTCCTCTTCTGAAGGCACTTTGATGTTTCTCTACTCTGATGATAAAACAGAGAGCATATTTGGAATCCCCTCACAATTCTACAACTTTTAAGTATAAAGTCGACCTATTTATGAGCAGGTCACCTGGGACATCTCCTGGCATGGATTCCAATGCAGTCTCTGCCAACTCCCCTTGCCTCATTTTGCGTGCCTGGCTACATAAGCAAAGTCGCTAACTAGTTCACCAAATTTAGCGAACCTCCTCTAGATTTGGTGAAAATCTGCCAGATTTGGCTAAATTCACCAACTACTGGGATTATCGAAGGGGACATGTGGCGCCTTCTGATTGGGCCACATGTCAACCTCTCATTGGTTGATGCTACATGCCCTACTGATGTCATCATGCGTACGGAACTACCACGTTTCACCTACTGACGTCATCAGCCGTATGGATGATGTCATCATCCATACGACCCTACCATGTGTCACCTGTATGGCCTGGCACATGTCCGGTTGATGTCATCAACTGTACGACCCTACCACGTGTCCCCTGTATGACCTGCCACATGTCCTGCTGACATCATCGCCTGTACGATCTGCCACGTGTCACCTATACAACCTGCCACATGTCCTACTGATGTCATCGTCTGTATGGATGATGTCATCCTCTGTACGGCCTGCCATGTGTCATGTTCTTAAACTGCCATGTGTCAAGATAATGTCAGTATCTGTACTACTGATGTCATCAGTACAGCCTGCTGATTTTTTGTCACTGTTTTCGAAAAACTTCGAAGTGTCATAACTTCTTCATACGATCTCTGTTTGAGAAAATAAATATATGGATGAAATTGGGAGAACGAGCTAGACACAATGGCGTTGGTTTCATCTAATTCTGAGAACTTTATTTTTTAAGCATTTTTCTGAGCCTAGGGACCCTTCTGAGACTTTTGGGTCATTCCTAGATCCTCCTTTTCTGCATTTGAGTATTTTCAAGTGATTTTGGATCCACCTGAATCACACCTCCCCACTGAGAAGCTTTTGGACCACAAAAATCCTGAAATCATTCAGAAAATAAGTGAGGACATGTTTGTCTCACTTGTCCTGTATCACCTATCCATTCCTCCTGGAACTTGTACATTTGACTCAATGATACAACAATCAACACAGAACTAACATTGTTAAGTACATTAATCACATTCTTAATCACATCTTCATTCAACATTGTCGAACCCAACCACATACAGCTGATGAGTAATAAGATGAATATAAACATTGAACATGTGAAAGAGATTGTACCCGAACCATGCTGACTTTTAACCATAGAAACACTATCAACCAAACCAGGTGCATTGTAGTGAAATGACACTTCTTTTTCATGCTTAGGATTCTTTTCTTCCTTACATTGTATAGACATAAATGCCAAATTCCGACTTGCATTAACAACCCTTTTTAATTGTTGTGTAGTGCCCAATGATTTGTCATTTTTGAATGAATGTGAATGCACTATGTACTCAAATCCTTATTTAAACAAGTGATACTGATTATGTTCTCGATACAAGATCGCTTTTCGATCATATAACTATAGACTACCCAACACAATTCCACAGATATATAGTGGGACCACATCAAATTCAATCTCATCTACAGAATTAGATGTAATTGGAAACTTTAGATCACATTCTTGCGTTACTTGTAATCTTTTATCTTTTCATACCCAACCTAATGGATAAGGTTTCTTGTGTGGTTTTGTTGTTAATCCCAATTTCTTAACTACTTCTTCTGAAATAAGAATAACTTGAGATCCACTATCTATGAGTGTGTCAACCTTTGTTTGTTTTGTAATCACTCTTATATGAAACAATGCATTCCTCTTTCTATCCTTAGAATTGTCATCATTTTTAGAAGTAGAAGCACATGAAGAACCAATGTTAGAATCATTATCAACAATAGATTTACCTTTCACACCTACGATTGTTATCTTTGTTTCATCCTCAGAATCTGATCCAAGGTCCTCAATGATAACCGTCGTTGTTTTCTTTCTCTTCTGATCCTTAAACCACTTCGGTTTCATTTTAGGATATAGATTCCAACACTTTGCCTCTTCATGCCCTTTCTTTTGACAATGCGAGCATGTAGGTCTCTCGTCACCCTTCTTCATTGTAGCTGCATGTTTAACTTTCCGCTTTTTCTTGCCTTCTTTTTCTTCGACGGATTCAGCTGAAGAAACATCATGAACACTCTTCCATTTTTACTCAATGTGAGTTGCTTGAACACACACCTCGTCAAGGTTAGTCGGATTAAACATCAATATCATATGACATAAATAAGTATGAAATCCTCCTATATATTTGAGAAGAGTTTCCTGAGTGTAGAGAGGTATACCAAGTATCAATGCTCTTTTTATTCTTGTGTGTATTCTTGCACATTTTGTCCCTTACTTTGTCTTAAATTATGCCAATCCATCATAGCTTGCTCTTCTAAAGGAACTTTGTTGTTTGACTACTCTGATGACAAAACAGAGAGCATATTTGGATTCCCCTCGCAATTATGCAACTTTTAAGTATAAAGTCGACCTATTTCTAAGCAGGTCACCTGGGACATCTCCTGGCACAAATTCGAATGCAACCTCTGCCAACTCCCCTTACCTCATTTTGCATGCCTGGCTAAATAAGCAGAGACGCTAACTAGTTCTCCAAATTTAGCGAACCTCCTACAGATTTGTCTGTAACTGCCAGATTTGGTAGAAGTCTGCCAAATTTGGCTGAAGTTGCCGACTGTCGGGCTTCTAGAAGGGGACACATGGTGCCTTATGATTGGGCCACATGTCATCCTCTCATTGACTAAGGCCACATGCCCTGCTAACATCATCATTCGTATGGATGGCATCATCATCTATACGGTCCTGCCACGTGTCACCTACTGACGTCATCATCCATACGACCCTGCCACATGTCCCCTGTACGGCCTGCCACATGTCCTATTGGCATCATCATCCATACTGCTGATGTCATCACATGTACAACCTTGCCATGTGTCACTTGTATGACCTGCCATGTGTCCTGTTGATGTCATCCCTTGTATGGCCTGCCATGTGTCACCTGTACGTCCTGCCACATGTCCTGTTGATGTCATCGTCTGTATGGATGACATCATCCTATGTATGGCCTACCACATGTCACATTCTTAGGCTGCCACATGTCAAATTAACATCAGCATCCATACTGCTAACGTCATGAGTACGACCTACTGGGTTTTTGACTTTTTGTCGCTATTTTCGAAAAATTTCAGAGTGTCATAACTTCTTCATATGAGCTCCATTTGAGAAAATAAATATATGGCCAAAATCGGGAGAATAAGTCGGATGTAATGGCATTGGTTTCATCCAATTATGAGAACTTTAATTTTTAAGCATTTTTCCAAGCCTAGGGACCCTTCTGAGACTTCTGGGTCATTCCTAGATCCTCCTTTTATGCATTTGAGTATTTTCAAGCAGTTTTGGATCCACCTGGATCAAATATGTATATCCAAATATTTCCTCTTGCCCCAAAATTTCAAAAAGACATTCTTCAATTCCTCCCATGAGCTAATCCACTGAGGTTGCAGATGTTTGAACCATGCTTTGGCATCTCCTTGTATTGATTGAGAAAAGGTTCTCATACATACATCATATTGTTCAATTTCCAATAGATCTATAAAATACTCAAAATCCTAAATGTGTTTTTCATCCGTGATTTTCTTAAGATCTCCATCAAATTTGGGAAGATAGTTGACATGCTTTGAAGGAAAATAATGAAGAATAGAAGGCAATTTTAAATTTTTGTATCTCTGTTGAATCTTGGAAGGTGTTGGATTATTTACATGAGATGTTAGATAGACTTTAGTACATTGAGGCTCACCAACTTTGCTATGGTCGTCATATGACAAATGAAGGATCTTGATCAAGATCAGTAATATGTGAAGAATATATATTCACAGTTTCAAAAGAAGGATTTTCAAATATAGATTTTTGGTCCTCATTAGAATGCAACAGGTAAAGGAAGAAAAAATTAACATGCTCAGGAAAACACAAAAGGCACTTGATGAATATGAATAAAATTTCTTGAAAGAAATTTTCACTTTGATACCTGACTCTTTGTTCCTTCATATTGTTGTCAAAAGAGCTCGTCCTCCAGTGGAGTACTTGAATTTCACTGAAGTTGATTGGAGTCTCTAGGTGAATGGTACATCCACCTTGTGTTTGACCTCTATTGACCATCAGAAGTCAAATACGATCTTTGTATTTTCATCCTAGGGAATATTTCACGTTTGTTCCCCGACAACGGTGCTAAAATGATAACACTTGGTACTTTCTTTGGGTCATATCAAAAAACCCAAAGGTAACTATTTCAACCAATTTTATATTGTATTCTGACCTATATAATTAGAGAGGGCTCTCTCAAAAATAAAAAGGCTTTCACACTCAAGAATTATACAATAATAACACTCAGAGGTCAAATTCTGATATAACATAGGTCTTTTATTTGTTCTAAAGAGATGGTAGGAAAAGAAAGAGAAAAATTACCATTGGGAAATGGAGTCAACCCTTGAAAATGAATGAAAACAATGACTGGTAGGTAGAAATTTCCAAAGGAACAAAGGCTAAATTAGGTGATGAAATTTCATTTTTGAGTTTGGTTGTGTAGGTTGGAAGAGGAAAAGAAACATATAACAAAATCAGAACACCATGAAAGATGAATTCTGACCTAGTTAAGAAGAGAAACAAAGTTTAAATCACTTGAGTCTAAAGCACCATTGGATGAATTCTAGACCCTTTAATTATCCAATTTAAACATAAAAACATGAATATGAAAGTAAGGACATATGAAGTACATACAAAGATAAGAGTACAGACTTCATACCACCACCATTAGAATCTTTTTCATAAAAAGTTCAGGACTTTTTCATTTGTATTTCAATCAGATTTAGAGAATATTGCAATAAGGATCACAATGACTATACTTTCTACCAACTCACCCCCATTTAACACCTTTAAAATGATCCAATATATAGATAAACACCCTCACTAAGATACATAAGTCAAACTCCCCTTGTTACACCTCAAAATTACTCACTTCGATAGTGTCGCAAGTGTCGTCATTACAAGTGTTGTAAGTGTTGCATCTTGTCTACAAGTGTCACATATTGATTACAAGTGTTGCAAGTGTCACAAACATCATACTTCCATATTTCCCATTTCATGCCTCTAATGACATCATAAGAACACTTAGGACACCTCAAAGGCTAGTTTGGAAGAAGAGAAATCAGTTGACAGGGAGTACAAACCTTTTGCCATTGAAAGAACCACTGAGAAATGAATTTTGGAGAGGAGTGCTCCCCTACCCACTATCAGGGAATGTTGGTGCTCCCTGAGCCTCTTTGGGGGAGTGTTTGAGCACCCTGTGCACCCTTTTGGGGGAGCGCTACCCTTTTCTGAGCAAATTTGGGGTTTGTTGAGGCAAATAAGGGAAGAATCCCTCAGTTCCTGAAGGTAGTTGGATTCAAAGAGATGGTCAAGGCATGATCTTAGGGAATATCCTAAAATGAAGGAGAGGAATCCTCAACTTATCCCAAATATCTCTCAAGTGGTTAAACCTCTCCAAGGTTATATAAGGAGGCCTTCTCATGGTGAAAGGTACATGGAGAGAGACTAGAGATTGATACCAAACTTATGATTCTGTAAGTGGTATGAAAAAAAGAGATTAGAGATGTGACACTTATGATCCCATGAGTGAGATGTCATCAAATCAATTAGTGTATATTACTTGAGCAAAGGGGTTGGACAAGGAGAACTGGAAGAAGTTGTTGCACCTTCATTCAAAGGATTGTAAGTATCTTTACTTGTTCTCATTAATAATCAATGCTTGTCCTATTTCTTTCAAACTTGTGTGTGTTCCATATGAGTTTGTGTGCAGTAGATGGATCTATATTTGAGCTAATATCAGTAGAGTAGGAACTCCATTGTATCTTTGTTTGTTCTATAGGATCTATGAGGGAGATCAGGATCGAAGCTCAGCCAGGACTTTGCAAGGATAAACGTCACTAATAAGGTACATATCTTTCTCCTTTTCTTTCATTCATTAGCTTGATTAGATATAAAAGGAAGTAAATTTCTATGTTAAAAACTTTTTTGTCTTGGCCTTAGGAGTCTAGAGAGCAAGAGGGAATCCACTTGTCTGCAAGGTGATTTACCTACAAAAAAAATTGGCGACTCCACTGGGGAGGAGCTCTGATTTTTGTTTCCATTCCCAGATCTTGTTTTGGCCCCTTTCCCACTAATTTTACCTTCTCCATATTGTATTTTTTATTCTTATATTTGTTTGATTGACTCTTTATGTCATCATGATCACCCTGATTGACTGAATTTCCTTGAGTTTTTGAGTTTCTGGGCATTTTTCTGAGATTTTGCAGTAGAGAGCTCCCCTTCACTTTCTAGTAGAGTGCCAAAACTCCCTGGTGGTCTTACACAGAGTGTTGGAGTGCTCTGGTACCCCTTACACCAGAGAGTTATCCCATTTTCAGTGAAAATCATCTAGGTTTTTAATTTTTGTAGTTCAGTTTTTTCCTTTTGCAATTGCTCAGGGTCTCATACTCTCATTCCATCTTTGTCATTGTCTTTCAACACCTTATTTATGAGAATTCATCCTCTTTTGTTTGGGAATTTGACATTTTATTTCATTGCCTTGAAGTCACTCTTTGTCTTTGCTGACCTAGAGTTAACTTGCTTTTTCCTTCTCCTTCATCTGACTGAGTGGAAGCTTTTGTGAGGAAATCCAAAGGTCTGCGGACCTTTCCATTTGATCTTTGAGGTTAGTTTTCCATCATTTCTCTTTTGATTGAGGTTTTTTTTTTTCTTGTTTGCAATTTGGTTATCTTTGTCCTTCTTGTCTATTTCACGATGAGAGTGTATTTTTAGTTTTGTGTGAGGTTTTCTTCTGATTGTTTAATCCCGAAATCTGATTGACATTTAGAAGTTTTGCATTTGATTATCATTCACATATAAACAAAAGGACATATTTTAGTGATTAGTTTGGATATTAGAAGGCATTTCTGAAATTTTTAGCATTACATTGCATTTGAGTGAGAAAAAAATTGATTGAGGACATTGAATATTAGTGTTTGATAGTGAAAAACAACTCTTTCTCTTTCCCTTAAATAGAAATTCATCAAAATACAAGACTGCTTATCATTTTCTTGTGCATTTTTGGGAATTGAGTCATCATACCATCATTTTCATTGTCATACACCCTTTGAGTAAAGAACAACCATAAAATCAATGCTAATTAAAAATTATCTAGAACATTTTTTGTTTTTAGGATCTTCCACCAACATTAGACTAGGATTAGCACTTTCTCTTAGGCTCTGAGTACAACTCTCCAAAGTTTTCAAAATGAACATTAGCATCCTGAGATAGGGAGAGTCAAATCCAATTGTCATATAGGCTTTCTGGGATCCCCCTCTCACACAGGGGTTATGCACGAGGTCGCATTCAGGTGAGTTACGAAGATTATCCCTCTGTGGTTCAATTGTTTATAGTGGTTGGATTGTATATTGGGGGTGAATTGAAGGTATACCCACGATTATGTGTGGGAGCCTCTCGATTTGATTTTAGACTTGTTATCCTACCCATACGTTTGGATCAAACTGTCGACTATACTCACCTAGGGGATGACTACAAGTTGGTTTCCTTAGTTGCCATAATCCTTAGGTACTTACACGAGGTGAAAATGAAGGGAAGTCTCACTATACCTGGAACTAACATTTGTCAAAATGACTCGGGCTCCTTGGAGGGTAAATCCACAATTACTGTGTGGAAGCTTGCACCAAGGTGAAAGTCTGTTAAGCAGGTCGCCATTGTAACTGTTTTTCTATATCCTAGCCCCTTCTTGACTTGATCACACAAATTTGGATTTCATCACCAACTAGTATGATGATAAAGAGTAGTCTTGTTTGCTTGGTTTTGATTCCTATATCTTATTAGCGTATGTTGTTTCTTTTCATTAGTTGACCCTATATTTTTAGTGTGTACTATTATTCTCCAAAATTGATCCTGTAGACGATAAAGGTCTTCGCTAAAAGCATAGGATGCAAGGGATTCCTCTGGAAGGCTACCAACCCTTACCTCCTAACCCTCCAGAAGACAACTACCATGGAGAGGTAGAAAATCAATCTGACTCTGGGAGTGTTGTTACTCTGTTAGACAATCAAGAAGGTTATTTGGTTACAGTTGTGAATCCCACTCCTCGCACTACATCTATGTCAGTAACCCCTCTCGAACCACTTTTTATTCTTTTAGACTCCCTTGGGAACGTCATAGATGAAGAGGTCCCACAGTTACCTACGAGATCTTTTACCGACACATATATGGGATCCACAAAACCAACCTTTGGTGACGAGAATAGGAATCATGTTTGTCCTACCACTGCAGTAGATACAAATCCCACACCTACTCATTTTGTATGGAGGACTTCATCAGGACGCGATCTCTATGAGAATTTTGAATCCTTTCGACAACCCTTTAATCCTCATGAGCCTCATGTTGAAATTGAGCCATCTTGTCAAACTATGAATCACCCCATTGATCAGGTCATTAACCATACAGCTGTGGAAACAAAAGTCTATCTTAATGCTGGACTCATCACCTCTACTCATTCCCAAGGCACTTTGATCCCTTGCCCCGCTTTTACAAACTTTCACTCTGCAGCTCCACATGTTCCGCTTGATCTTGCTGGGACATCTTTTCACCCAAGAATGCAGACCCTTGCCAACCAAATACAACCAACTGGAGGGAAACCACCATTTAGAGGACCTATCCCTCCTGGAATACCATCATCCTATGGCGGGCCTACCCCTCCCAGGGGATAATCCCCTTTTCACGTTCTTCCTAGAGGGAAACCTCCCTTTTCCAGTCATATCCTAGTCGTTAATCCACTGCTAGTAGGGGGGAAACCTTCGTCTGCTGGAAACCCTTCACAATCCTAGGGAGTATCTTTCGGAGGTACATTTACCCAACCCCATGTTGGGGGGCACTCTTATCATAACCCACAAGGAGGAGTATCAAATCCTGTTCCTTCTGGACCATCTTATGGACAACCTTATCTGAGCGGCATCCCAAACACCACCTAAATTCCTCAAGGACAACAACCTTATCCTCCCCATGGGTCTAATGTGTATCCACCTTTGGGATCTACTCCTTACCCTCCTCAAGGGCACAATGTTCATCCTCTTTCTGGGCAAGAAAATCACCCGGCTTATAATGCTCTGAATCCACCGGGTTATGCAAATGTTTCTCAGCCATCATCGAATCCTGTTTATCCTGGTCAACAACAACCATATGTAGGAGAACCTATTGGTTACAACTATCCACCTAACCCAGTTTATGGTCCTACTGGTGTTACTATGCCACACCAGTATCATCCACAAATTAACCGACAACTACCTTTCCTTGCGACTCTGGATCTCCCAGACCTTTCTTGGTTAACTAATGATCCTATTTTTCATTCACCGGTTTGGCCAATTATTCCAGCTAAACTTCCTTCTAATATTCCAAAATTTGACAAAAAATATGGCAAAGATCCAAATAACCATGTGATGAATTTCCATTTGTGGTGTTCATCAAATTCCCTCATTGATGTTTCTATACGTTTGCGTCTTTTCCAACGAACACTTATGGGCTCAGAAAAAAAGTGGTGTATTGAACTACCACATGCTTCTTTTCATGATTTCAACTGCCTTTCCATGTCTTTCCTCACACACTTTCAACTACCTATTCACTACAAGAAGGGTACTAAACTCTTGACCTCCCTTCGTCAAACTGACTCTGTGCATATCTTTGACCATATTCATGAGTGGAGATGACGATGAAGGATGATCAAAGTAATCATTCCTGACATATTATTGGCGGAGTGGTTTACTAAATCACTTTTACCCCTGATTGCTCGTGATGTTGCTATGGGTGGCACGATCACCGAGGAAGAAACCATTGCTCGGGCTCAGTACTTAGATTTGGTTTATTCACAATTTGGTATTTTGTATGATTTGCTTCCAAATGCTACTTGAGATAATACCGATCCATCCAAGCCGTCTTCCTCATCTCATGCGGATGGTGTTATCAGTTCCATAAAAACTAAATATACTTCCCAATCGACCACACTCTCCTCTACCTCCCCCCAAAATCAGATCTCTAAGGTGAATGCAGTTCAATCTGCCCCTTCACAAAAATCCCACTAGCATATTTGGCCCATTTTGCGACGGTTGTTTAAACACTTATGCGACATTATATCGTTGATATGGCGATGAATTTGGAGTCTTTGAAATGTCAGTTTAGGTGACGTGGCATTTGTGACGAACTTGATCAAACGTCGCACAAGCGACGATGTAGGAAAACAATCTCAAACCAACTTTTCGTCTAAATTGCGACAACAACTTTTATAGTTAAATCGACGCATCAATAGAAGTTGTCGTCGCATATTCGACAACAACATTTTGTTGTTTATTTTGCTAAACCGACGCAATAATAGAAGTTGTCATCACCTATTTGACAACAACTTTTTGTTGTTTATGTAGCTAAACTGACGCATCAATAGAAGTTGTCGTCGCCTATTCGAAGACAACTTTCCATTTTTCATATAGAAAAACCATCACATCGATAAAATTTGTTGTCGCTTATTCGACAACAAGTTTTTTTTGTTTATGTAGCTAAACTGACACATCAATATAATTTTTCATCTCCTATTCGACAACAACTTTCCGTTGTTTATATAGCAAAACCGTCGCATCAATAAAAGTTGTCATCACCTATTTGACAACATTTTTTTGTTGTTTATGTAGCTAAACCGACGTATCAATAGAAGTTGTCGTCGCCTATTCGATGACAAATTTCCATTGTTTATATAGAAAAACCGTCACATCTATAAAATTTGTCGTCGAATATGCGACGACCAAAATTTATTTAGAAAAAAAATAAAAATATATTTTGGGCATCAATTTTGATATTAATATTAATATTAATATTAAATCCCAAAGGGTATTGTATGAGCCCCATATTGATTTCACAAATCCTTGGGACTTTTTTGATGGATCTTATAAAGGCTCTCCAAAAATGTGTGGGGATGGATTCATACTCTTTTTAGATCATTACCACTTCTTCTCCTTAAAATATGGAGCAGGACTGGGAGAAAATAACATGGTTGAATTCTACACCCTCTAGATGTTGATGAAAGTGGCACTT
>ML787828.1:392002-425307 GCA_009831015.1 Picea engelmannii | reverse complement strand
AACCATCTACATGAGACCGTGACACAAGAAAATAACATGTTTCAACATAACATAATATAATATATTACATTACATTAGTACAAGTAAAACATGTTTCATTAAGTACAACAATAATTTGAAAGAACATTTTTCTTATAAATCACAACTACGTCTTACGTCATGTATTTTCCAAGATCATATATAACTTGTTTGACATTGTTGTCAAAGTCATTTGGGAAAGATAGTGGTAAAACATACTGTAACAACAAAATGAATCGTTATTTGTTTCGACCAAAGTAGACAAGCAAAAAAAAAAAACAAAAAAAAGATCTACATGGCCAACATATATTAATATGTATACCAAAATTATTACCTTAATGAAGGTATGCCAATCATGTGTTTTTACCCCACCAAATTTGCCTTTCTTCGTTAAGATGTTTTTTATGTTTGAAGCAAACCCCATGGGAAATTTAATTCTTTGAATTACCTCTTTTACATCATTGCTTTGTTGCTCTGTTAATAACCATGGAAGGTTATTTCAGTCTAGTACTCCATCTGATCTATTTGAATATTGTATCACACTTCGCATTGCATGATTGGCTTCCTGAATGTCAGTACAAATTTTGACAATTTTGTCTTTGTCCCTCCTACCATCTATGATTCGCCATAACGTTTCAGTCACATTCTTTCCGATATGAATTGTATCAAACAAATGAGCTATTTTTAGCTCCTCATAGTAGGGAAACCTCATGAATTGAGTGGGATAAGATTTCATTCCTTGTGGTAGCCCATTATTAATGCCTTCATGATGATTGCGACCTTCATGAAGCATAAAAGAAATCACAAAAATAATTATCAAATATGGTAAAATAAATTCAATGATTAAAATAAAAATTCAAAACATTACACGATCTATGATACATTATGAAATTGAGTACCTTGATGATTTCTATTATATTCCAACCTCCATAGGTGAGGTGTCATTCTTCGTGGTTTTAAACCATTCTCTTCTTTCCCATTGAAAAGATGTTTTTCAGTAGTACGATACCTATGGTTCTTAGGAAGAATATGCCTATAATCATCAAACACAATCTTTCCTAAACTTTTTGAATGACGATACTTCATCTTAGGGCCACAAACTGGACATTCAAATTTACCCTTTGTTTGAAGACCTGCAACAAATGGATTAATGTTGACAATTATACGATGATATTATTTAAAAAGTAAACATACACCATGATAACATTTAAATATTGTATAGTATTAAAGAGCAATATTAGAATGCTTATACATACCACAAAAATGTGTTAGTCCAGGGGCATCATGAATTTTCCATAAAAGTATTCCACATAATTTAAATTTCTTCTCCCCTATTGGCTTTCATATGTCATACATTGTGATGCCATCCCATAACTTTAGTAGCTCGTCGATAAGAGGCTCGATATATACATTCATATCTTTAACCTGGTACTTGCCTAATTGTTTGAAATTACACATAATTACTAAAGGAATGATATCATGTAATATATATAATTAAATAAATAAACAAAAGATATTATGCAAAAATTGAAACAAATGAAAATGTTAAATTCCAAAAATTAATGTAAACAAATACCTGGAACAATCATTGTCAACATTATGTGCTCCCTCTTTATTGAAATCCAAGGAGGAATGTTATTGTTGATAAAAAAAATAGGCCACACTGAGTAAATAGACCTAAGCTCTCTAAATGGATTAACACCGTCAGCTGCCAATGAAAGCCTAACATTACGAGGTTCATCTTTGAAATCTGCCCATTTTTCCTCAATTTTCCTAAATGCAGAACCATCGGCAGGCATTAGAAGAACACCATCTTCACTTTTGTTATGTGCATGGTAATCCATAAATTGTTCTATGCTTTCACACCTGAACAATCGATGCAAACGTGGAATTATGGGAATATGACGAAGAACCTTTCGAGGCACCCTTTTTGTTACTTGATCAGTTCGATATCTACTGATAAGACATTGCGAACATTCGGTTTTCGAAGCATGCTGTCCATAATATATAATATGGTCATTAGGACATGCATCTATAGCTTGATAATCCATTCCAATGTCTTTCATAATGGCATGCAAACCTCGATATGTGTGAGGTAAAATATTTGACGATGGTAACAAAAATTCACCTAACAAACTACAACATAACAAATAACTAGTTAATGTAATAATATTAATCGTAAAGAATGCTTTCTTATTTTACACATTAATTAACACTAAAAAAAAATATAAAAAAATCAACATTTATGTACAGTATGAGATGAAACATATTACATACCTTAGTATCTGTGTCATACAAGTGTTCGACAAATTATTCATAACCTTTAAGTTCACCAACAACAATGTAGCGGGGAGAATATTTTCTCTTGATCCTTCATAAAGTCGTTTATTTGCCTTTTCTAATAGAGGTTCATCATAAAGACCAACATTTTCCCCATCCTCATCTGACTGCAAAAAAAAATCTTGGATCATTTGATTTGTCCCATCATCTTCTTCCATGGGATTATTAACTTCATTTGTCCCATCATATTCTTCCATGAGATCCTCATTTGCTTGGGTATGATGATGTTCCTCAGCTTGTACAACATCATTTCTACTAATACTTGGTTCAATATTTTGCAGAAATTTAGAGGGCAACTCTAACTTTATAATTACAAACAATCATGCAAAATTAGTGTATAGTATAACAAACATTCAAACAATATATATACATATATATAAATTTATATACAATTGAAAAAATAAAAAAAGATAATAAATATATAACCAATTACCATGGTATGATATTCATTCGATCGACAATCAATGTGACCATATTTACTACAATGTTTTGTAGTTGTTGCTATTAAAATTCTTATGGGACATCTAAGGCAACATTTTTTACAAGGGAAATAACATCTACCATCACCCTTTTCACCTGCTTTACTTTTTTCCCCACCTCTAACAACATTCTGTGACATTTTTCCACACAAAAATACCCTTTCAAAACTGTCCTTGTTATAGCAAGATTGTCGCAACATCTTCAAATCGTCAAATATTTATAGGCCAATTTTAGGTCACCATCATCGCAATTGCGACAATAGT
The DNA here is from genome assembly GCA_009831015.1 of Picea engelmannii. Classification (NCBI taxonomy): domain Eukaryota; kingdom Viridiplantae; phylum Streptophyta; class Pinopsida; order Pinales; family Pinaceae; genus Picea; species Picea engelmannii. The sequence continues at coordinate 422,206 of ML787828.1, read as the reverse complement.
GACCTAAAAATATATATATATATTTTACAGCTATTTATTTTAGGACATTTTCAACGGTAAAGTTTGACTAAATTATTATGGTCAACGATCGTCGCTTATGCGACGACCAACCTAAGGTCGTCGCTTATGAGACAATCATTGACCATTACAGTTCAGTCAAACTGTAGGTGTCGACATGGCGTCGAACATGGGGTATATTTAGAAAAAAAGAACTTTTTCTCTTGCATGTTATGACGAAAGAGTACTTTCGTCGGAAGTGGTCATTGCAAATTTTTCAATATGTAGTAGTGTCCGGAGGTAAAAAGAAGACAAAAAATAAATCAAAAAATATTAATAACAATGAACAACCAAAAAATCAAGCTCAAACACCTGCTACTAAAAAGAAACCACAATGGAAACTGAAATTCCCATGTATCATTAGTGGTGAATATCACTACATCAAGACTGTCCACATCCCAATGAAGTGACCAAACGTTTCCAGGGAAATTCACAACCCATTGTGCTTACTCATCCTTTTCCATAGCACCAATCCATGGTTTCTCAAACCCCCTCTCCTGTGGGCAGTTCTATCCATTCTCATGATGAGGCCTTGATGAGTGCACATATTTATATGTTTAATGGGATTAATTTGAACACTCTCTCTAAGACGTACGACACACCAGGTAACCCTGACAAAGGAAAAGTCACTAACGGTACCGGTACTTTACTGGATCCATCAACGTCCTTTGTTAGTCCTCCATTAGTTAATCCTCCATCTGGACCACTTCATATTGAGAAACCTACGTTCGGATCTATATTACACCCTCCTAAGAGTACTATCCATAAATCTACCTTTAATCCTAGTTCATGCGCCACCCAAAACTACAACATTGTTGAAGATTTGGCTCAAGCACCATGTTCTATGTCTTCGTTAGAAGTTCTACAACACTGCCCCAGTCAATGTAGAACACTCTTAGCCACTATTGGCACTGTTGATCCTGATTCATCCAACCATATCATGTTTAACATGGACAATTATCCATCTCGACTCTCCCACCAACTTTATTTCCAAGTTGATGTTGTTGTTCACAATCAACAAATCCACCGAACTATTCTAGATGAGGGAGCCTAAACTTGTGTCATGTCTTTATCATGTTGGAAAGGTTTAAAATCACTCACACTTAACAAATCCCCGATGATGTTACGTGCATTCGATGGGCAAGGTTTTCATCCCCATGGGCTTTTACAGTCCCTGCCCATCCAATTGGGTGGAAAAACTGTCATTGTTGATGTTGAGGTGGTCGATGCTCCCCTTGATTACAACTTATTACTTGGAAGAAGTTGGTTTTATGCTATGACTGTTGTTGCCTCATCGATCTTTCAATGTGTACAATTTCCCCAGTAGGGAAAAATTGTCACTATTGATCAGTTAGATTTCTGCACAACCGACATTCGTGCTCCTGCTTCCAACAACATTCCTTTCTTGGGAGACCAAAAGATCATGTATGAAAGCGTTGGTGTTGTCTTGTTGAAATATTCTAGCCTTATGGGTACCTTCCCTACACCACTTCCACCAACTACACATCATATTGCCACCGTCGATATGATTTCGACCACGGCTTATCAATCTTTGGAATCATCTGACCCTTGGATTGTACCTAGTCTGTTGGAATTCAATGCACTAGGTGACACCGTGCCACTTAATCCATATGAAACATCATACTTTTCTATCTAATATACTCCTCCCTCATCAGATGACCAACATCTATTGCCACTCGACAGTTACTCAATGCCATCACGGTTAAGTTCCTTGTCGTCTGTGATCGACTACATTTCCCCAATTTTTCCCTTGGATGAATCTATTATGGAAATGTTGATAATTGATGAGCTACCTCGGGATTATAACCATCATCGATCCTCTTTTCTTCCCCCTCATGAAGAAATTCAGGAAGATATACACTCTATCTCCCCTCCTGATGTCAATTTTCCATCGTCTCCCATGCCTTCGACTTCTGATGATTTGGATCTGGTAGTTGACATGGTGATCTCTTCGATAGGGCTATTGGAGCCTTCTCTCCTTACCCCTGTTATGGCCCTCGACATGTGTTCCTTCCAGAGTGATTTTCTTCCATCCAGTGAAGATCTCTTGGAAGCCATGACTGAGTTTTGTCCCTTGACATGGTGTTCTTCCAGAGCATTATTTTCTTGGAAGCCATGATCAAGAAGAGTCCACGAGCATAGTTTTTTTTCTATGTAGCAAGCTCGTTAAAAAATGAAACATAGGTCATGAGAAAACATTTTCTTCTTTGTAGCAATCTCGTTAAAAAATTAAACAAAAATATGGGGATTGAACCCGGAGCCCTGAGCATAGTTCTTTTTCTGTGTCAAGCTCGTTAAAAAATGAAATGGTCACCCCTCTTCAACCTTCTTTTCATCCACTCTTATCCTTTTTCTCCTTCTAGTAGATAAATTGGTGACAACCTCAAAGTCGGTGAATGAATTTAAGCCTGGAGGGCATGTCTCCAGCCTTTGATGATCATTCTAGAGTTAAGCCACTAGCTTTCAATATGGGCGCATACCGAGCTTGGTCTTTGTTCTTTCTCATGCTCGAAAAAACATGAGAATGTAACTGAGTATAATTTTATTACTTTTTCGGACTCGCATGGTTACACGAAAAAGGAACTCCTTGGAGTCATCTTTGAGCTCTTTTCAGACTCTCTAAACATGAAAATATTGTCGAGTGATCTTGCTTCCTTTCCAAATCGTTAAAAGGTTTGAAAGGGCGTCTTTAGAGTGATAATTTATCTCTTTTTTGGCCTCACGAGACTAATATTATGAAAAAGGGAAACTTTGGAGTTTCCTTTAAGTTGTTTTCAGACTCTCTAAATATGCAAAACCACCGAGTTTACCTTCTCTGGACTCATTAAAGAATCGTACATTGAAGGGATCATATGAGACCGAACCCTTACTTCTTCCAGTTCATTAAACAAAGGAACAGGGACTTACCTAAGGTGAGTCATATAGAGCATGTGTTACCCTCCTCGAGCTCGTTAAACTAAAAAGAGGTACTTGTCTATCTGCATGGGGGGGAACTTGAAGGAAGCAAGCCAAAGCAATTTTTTTTTATAACACTACCAATAACTCTTACGGTCAACCTTGAACATGACACTTTGTCTTTGCACACATTTTAATCCATTGAACCTCTGCACTGATCCAATCCTATGAGTTTCTGTTACTCCTTTGGGTCACCTGACTAAAGTCACTGTATCCACTGCATTATCATGTTTTGGTCAATGTCAAGTTTTTGCTATTGTGCCTCGGTGTTTAAGAGAAGTATCTACCTCGAGAGTCAGCCATCATAAATATCCTATTTCAATACATGTGTTAGTCCATGTTCATTTGATCTACCAATTACATCTCTCTGTCAGTTTCATGTCAATTATGGGGGATAAATCAAGGCCCTCCTTTGACGAGTCTATTCCTATTGACTTCAACACATTATCCAGTAGCTAGACTTAGAAACCAATTAGTACCTTGGGACCTGCATGCCTCAACGACAGGCCTCCTCACATCCGATAGTGGGTTTAAATCATTGACCCCTGATCAGATGATTCCATGGATGTTCGACTTCAGCTCATTCATTCACATTCGCTGGAATGTACTAGGGTACCTTGGGAATCATTGACATCAATGGTGATTTCCCTCGCGCTTGCTAATGGTTTACATCATTGACCGGTAATCAAGTGGTTTCTACCATGTTTAACATCATGACATCTATTCACATGGTTAGATTCATACTACATCGGGATCAATAAGAAGACCCTAGGTTGAGTCATCACTCTTATATATACTTTGCCCAGGTTGCGAAGGAGTTCTTTTGAACTATGACACATATATTATTACATAGATCCACTTTGTATTGGTCGTGGCTATGTCTTGTCATCTCATAGATCCACTATGTATTCTTCATGGCTACGATCAATTCAGGTCATAGGAGTATAGATCCACATTGTATCTTCAGTGGCTATACTTTTTGTCAATATAATTATGGATCCGCAGTGTATTTTATGGCGGCCATACCTAAAAAGTCTTTATCACTCAAGCATAGGTATGTCTACCTTGGGTTTGAAACATGTCATAATATTTGTTTGATGGTTGTGTGCAGATTTTTTCGGTTTCTTTGCATCCATACCCTTCCTCAAAAAATTCTACAAAGTACTTTAGTCATCATCATCTTCTAACTTCATACTTTGGGGGGCAATCTATTACACCTCAAAATTACTCACTTCGATAGTGTCACAAATGTCGTCATTACAAGTGTTGTAAGTGTCGCATCTTGTCCGCAAGTGTCTCATATTGAATACAAGTGTTGCAAGTGTCACAAAAATCATACGTCCATATTTCCCATGTTGGTCCTCTAATGAAATCATAAGGACACTTAGGACACCTTAAAGGCTATTTTGGAAGAAGAGAAATCAGTTGACAGGGAGTACAAACCTTTTGCCATTGAAAGAACCACTAAAAAATGAATTTTGGAGAGGAGCGCTCCCCTACCCACTGTCAGGAAGTGTTGGCACTCCCTGAGCCTCTTTGGGGGAGTGTTTGAGCATCCTGTGCAACCTTTTGCGGGAGCGCTACCCTTTTTCTGAGCAAATTTTGGGTTTGTTGAGGAAAATAAGGGAAGAATCCCTCAATTCCTGAAGGTAGTTGGATTCGAATAGATGGTCAAGGAATGATCTTAGGAAAGATCCTCAACTAAAGGAGAGGAATCCTCAAGTTATCCCAAATATCTCTCAAGTGGTTGGACCTCTCCAAGGTTATATAAGGAGGCCTTCTCATGGTGAAAGGTACATGGAGAGAGACTAGAGATTGATACCAAACTTATGATTCTGTAAGTGGTATGAATAGAAGAGATTGGAGATGTGACACTTATGATCCCATGAGTGATATGGAATCAAAGTAATCAGTGTAAATTACTTGAGCAAAGGGGTTGTACAAAGAGAAATGAAAGAAGTTGTTTCACCTTCATTCAAAGGATTGTAAGTATCTTTACTTATTCTCATTAATAATCAATGCTTGGCATGTTTCTTTCAAACTTGTGCTTGTTCTGTATGAGTTTGTCTACACTAGATGGATCTATATTTGAGCTAATATCAGTAGTGTAGGAATTCCATTGTATCTTTGTTTTTCCTACAGGACCTATCATAGAGCTCAGGATCGAAGCTCATCTAGGACTTTGCAAGGACAAACTTCGCAAATAAGGTACATATCTTTCTCCTTCTCTTTCACTCATTAACTTGATTAGATATAAAAGGAAGTTAGTGTCTATGTTGAGCACTTTTCTTTCTTGGCCTTAGGAATCTAGAGACCAAGAGGGAATCCACTTTTCCACAGGGGGATTCACCTACAACACCCCTTCTATCCTATGATTTTGGATCTGATTACATAAAAAAAAAAAAAAAAAAAAATTATAAATTACTTGCTAAAAACAACAAATTTGTTTTACTGGAAAATATGGGTCAAAGATAGCATCATTTATCTCGAATCACAATAGATGTTACAAAATGGGGAAATTTTTTTCGATATGAACTAGTGCTTGATAAAATCCTCTTCCAGTTGTTTAAAATTCTTCTGTATTTTCTCTAGATTCATGCCCAAAAAGGATTACTAAAACATGAAAACATTAAATGCGAAATTATGGGAAAATGGACTATAAAGATTCATTCAAATATCTCAAACTATGAAACCTATGTAAATAATGAGAGAGGTTTTTGTTACTGAGATCATGATTGACAAAAAAATCTCTTGTTTTTTCCAAAACCCTCCTCAGTTGCTCAGGGAATGATCTTGAAGTTGACTGCAAAAATAACCATTTCCAGAGTTTGCGTAGCGCACTTGATTTTTCTTGAAACACATGCAAATTAAGGTGGCATCAACTTGATGAAGACATGTCTTGACCTCCAATGTGGTACACCAATCAATTCATGCTGTATTTTTCATTCATATGTGACTACAACATTTTCATAATGTTGGCTCGCTATGCAAGTGTTGTGTATGCATGTTTATCAGTCAAAACTATAGCTACTAAAGGTGTTGCTTCATATTGTCATCATTGTTTGAATCAGAGTCACAAAGACTTAAAAAATATTATAGAAATATTTTAAACCTTGTTAATTTCCTTCCTCCTTTAATCACCATTTAGGTTGCAACTATAATGGCTCCTTTCCCCCAAAATGAAAAATTGTGAGTTTCCTCCCTTCATATTTGTGCTACTTATGCAAGTAGCTCTAGTATTCTTCCTCTTTCCTAATAAAACCCCATTTTATACCCTATCTTCATCAATGATCTAGCCATTGTACTGATTATATAGCTTGTCATTCTTGATTGAGCTATAAAGAGAGAGCCCTCTCTCGGTTGGAAGGGCTAGCTTCCAACCTGTAAGTTGGTTTGTGGTTTTCTCTATGACTTGCCTCCACAAAAAATACAAATTATGGAGTGTTAACATGATCCATACCTTGTATACTATGAAATATTTGATCCTAAGGCCGACTACAAAAATCAAGTAAACACACTCCTATGAAAACTAAAAGAAATCAACCAAGAAACAACAAATTTCAGGATCTTACAAAGATGGGATGTCAAGCCGTCAGTGAAGAAATGAGAAGTAGTTACCCTGACCTCCACGTAACATCCCTTATTGGTGCAAGAAACCATCACTTCCGTGGGATTACCCTCCAAGCGAAATTAGAGTGTGATATGACATCTACACCATGTACCATGCGAATCTGCTCACATTCACCTCTGTAGATACCTAGGAAAGGACACTAAGGTTAGAAACTCCCAATCATCCTATGGGAAAGTACAGTCGATGGTCATAACCAAACGTATGGGAAAGATATCAAATTCTAAAGATATTCAAGAGAACTAAAGACAAGTGGACTAGTAAGAATCCTAAGGACACTAAATAGATTCAGGATTCATGAAGCACCGAGAACAAATGAAACAAGTGGTTTCTCAAGAAAAAACCCCAATATATGCTTTGTTTTCTATGATTGGTCAAGCTTTGGAGGAGTAATCTTGGTTGATCTTCTGCAAATGATCTTGTGTTTAGCCCCTATGTGAGGGGGTTCCCAACTATGCTTATACAAAAGTTGGATTTGTACACTCGCTAGTGTTCTACCATTTGTTTAGTAGCCTTGGAGGATTTACTCACTTTACCTGGTCCAAAGATCCTAATCTTGTGCTACTGTTGGTGTGCTCAAACCCAAAAAAAATTAGTTGATTTTATTAGCACATGATTGATTTGAATGGATTTTTACTCAAAGGGTTCACGGAGATGCAACTGATGATGTGTTAGAGACTCGAATCCAATAGAGTGCAAAATAATGAGATGCAGTTTGTTATTTTCAATGAATTCTATGTATGGGAAGGAGAAGAGTTCTATTCTTCTTAACACAAGAAAGAACTCAAAACTATGCAACTTTCAATTCTAGGGTTCAAGATGACGCCAAAATACTAAGAAATGTTTCTGAAAATTGAAATGCACATACAAAACTAGCTATTTTTCCAAACATATATCAAAACCAATTCCTAAAGAATGTCAAAAAAATTCTTTGTTTGATTATGTATGCAAGGAGACAAGTAAAATTTTTCGCTTCTTAAATTTCAATACAAATGAAAGAGATATATGTTCGACACTGAGAAATAAGAGGAAAGAAATAAATAAATAAAAATCTCACTCAAAAATGATGAGAACTAATAGAAACAAGTGTGAGATAACCTGTTCAATCAAGGACTCAAAAATGCAAAGGATAAAGAAGAAAAACACTCATGAAAATCCTCAAAACACAAGTAGCAAGAAAAAGGGTTGTGGTAAATGAGAGAGTCCTAATCATCTAGAAAATAAACATGTTTTGATAGAGAGGAAATTTCTCACGACCAATCAACTAATGCAAAATCAAAAGAAGGAAATGAAAATGAGTGATAATGTCAAGTTCTCAAGCAAGGAAAGTAAGAGACAAACTAAGAGCCTCTAGGCTAAAAGACTAGGCAATCTCAAACACACAAGCAAGCTGGAAAGAGGATGAGGAAGAAAGAAACCAAAATATATTAATAAAATATATGATCAAGCTCATCCAAACATCTATATATGATCACAGAGACTCAAAAAAGAACCTCAAACAATCACAAATAAACTGAGAAAAATATGAGAAAAAGTAGAAAACGGGGCTCAGAAACTAGTCCTCTATAAGAATATGCTCCTCCAAAATGGAAGAAAGGGAATCCAAGGAGGGATGGACACTCCCTAATGGTCTAGAAAAAAGTGTCTAGGATGATCTGTGGTATTTATACATGGTGTGATCCGTATTTTATGAGAATAACAAAATGAGTAGAGATTATTAAAAGATGCTTAACACAAAATAATAGAGATACAATAAAATTGGGTTTCTATTCAATAAGGAAATAAGCTAAAACTGTAAAATGTAGTGGAAAACAAGCTTGTTGGAATGGTGGTGAATTATCTCTGAGAAGAGATGTGACAACTGTGCTCATTCGCAAGAATATTGTTACAATGAGGCTCTGAAGGCCTTGTTGGCCCTCAACCAAGTTTTGAGGAAATATTGGTCATGTTTGACCACTTTTGGGACTTCGATAGGCTGGACAAAGATGGAGTGCCTAGGCGAGGCAGAGATCGCAGGATCTCACTTGTTTTGTGGACCCAACAAGGGGTTCATTAGGGATTTTTTATTAGGGTTTTGGGATATTGACCCATGGGGTTACCCATGATCATGCCTTGTTGTAATTGTATAAATAAGTAGTAGCTAAGCGATGTAAGGAGAGTTACTAGTAGAATCTTAGTGCAAGAACATGTTAGGGATTGCAAAGCTAAGTGAAAGTGTTTTGTAAGTTTCTTTGTGAAAAGATGTTGTATGTAAGTGTTATGTGCTACTAAGGATTTGGCTCTGTGCCTTGACTTGGTTTTGGGAAGGAGGATCTGCTGCACAGCTCATAGATCTCCTATCCTCTGCAGAGTTTGGCTCTGTGGATTTGTGCACAGAAGTGGATGAATGTAAGAAGATAGAAAGACTAATAAATAAGAAGAAGAAGTTGGTGGATGTAGCCCCACATTGGGGTGAACCATGTATATCCTGTGTCTTGATGTGCTTTGTGTGATGTTGTTTATGTGGTTATTTGCTTAGTGATGTTGTTTTTATGTATAATGAATGCATCTGATGTTGTTGCTTAGTTCTTAATGATGTGAGTGAATGTTATATCTGAGCTAATGTTATGTGCTAAGTAATAGGAAGTGTTAGATATTGATTATTACTACGTCGATTTGTAATAAGGGTTAATCTGTGATGTAAATGAGAATCATAATCTACTGCATATTGTTGGCTAAGTGCTCTGTTAAGTGTTGTAATCACAGATCTATGTCTCAGCTTGGTTGTAGACACCTGAGACCTACAACCCCCCCCCCCCCTACCTCTACCTCAGGTGAGACTTCATCTGCTTCATAGGTGTTTCCAAAAGGGTCAATAGTTAGGGTTTTGTTGGTGCATTGTTGAAGCATTGAACCCTGGGTCTACCCCTATGCCAACAAATGGTTCCATTGTCGAGACTTGAAACTGTGATTGTTGGGAATTGAAGAAAAGAGAAAGATATGTGCATAGATTTATTGCTATAGTGTGAAATATTCTAATCAACTTGAGAAGCTCTATGCTAAGAAAGAAACTCGATCTGAATAAAAGAGTTAAGATATTAAAGCTTTGTGCTCTGGTAAAGGTAAGATAAGTAGAAAATTTTTCTTTGAAAGTATGAATCTAGGTCTATTTGATAGATTTTGTCCTAGTATAAAAACTAGGGAACAGTTAGACGAAGGAGTTGATCTGAATAAATTTGATAGAAATAGAGAAAAATGTGTTATTCCTATGCATAGAAATAAATTTTGGACTAATAATTAGATGCAAGAACCTAGAAATAATTTTTGTAGATTGCAGGTACACCAATGTGATCCTAGTGCGTAGTACAAGAAATATTGGGGCTCGTTTAAAAGAAAGAGAGGATTGACACTGTGTTACAATTGCAGAAGATCGAGACATCTTACTAAAGAATTCCCTGGTGTAAGTCCTATTTGTCTTTGTTGTAAATCCATTGGTCATGAGATTGAGGATTTCCCAAGGATGATTGCTAAAGTTGAAAATATGAACAAGAGACAAGAAAACTATAAAGAAGGTCAAGAGACTAAGGATATGTTAAAGAATCATACAGGAAAAGAGTCAGAGACTATGTTAATACAATTAAAAGAATAAATAGATGATCACAAAGACTTCAGTTTACTAGAGATCCCAAAAGAAAAACAATGCATAGTTAAAAGAATAGAAGACTTTGACATAGACTGTGTATTGGATGAAGAAACACATGTGAATATTATGCCAGAAAGCACTTGGGAAATTTTGGGAAATCCTGCTATGATACATTCATTGGGAAGGATAGACTTGTTTAAGGGAAAATTGATAACCCTATGTGGAAGAATTACTAATATACCTATGATTGTTCATGAGACATCGACTGAAGAAGAATTTGAAGTCATTAAATTTATTAAGAACAATGCCCCTTTTCCACTTTTATTGGGAAAGACTTGGATTGAGAAGGATCAGATCAGAAGGATAGTAGAGGAGGAAGCCACAGAAAAGAAAAAGAAAGAACTAAGGGATCTGATAGCTAGAATAATAGATCAACTGTTAGAAGAATGAGAAGTTGAGTCGAAGAAACAAAATAAAAGAGAAGCAGTTGTCAAATTTGAAAGAGAACATGAAGGTTTAAAGGACCTATCCATGCAAGAAGAAAGTGTGTCCACCCAGGACCTAGTAAGAAAAGAGGCATTATCTCTGAACCCTTTGAAAGAACATCAACAACATGAAGTCACTATGCTAAGAATAGATAAGAATAAGAGTGGAAAGAGGAATCCAGAGACTCGGATCATAGGAAAGAAGGAAAGGAAGCTCAGTAAGAAGAAAGACAGGTTGGAAAAACTACAACAAGTTCCAGAAAAGACTTTGTAGGAGATAGATCTACAAAACTTGAACCTCGCTGGAATAAGAGAACTACACAGAATGGGACTTCACCATGACAAATAAATATAACCATTGGAGGTGCCCTGACTATTATAATGACACTCTGGAATGGCTAGCGCAATGCACCTAGCTTGTCAGCTTATAGCTGGTAATATCGTTAGAAAGAACTGTCCAACACAGGTCATTGGATTCATAGTAGACCTCGTAGGGAAGTGTGTATAAGGAATGCAAATGAACTGGGTGAGATACATCATCAACGAGCTCGAGAAGGACTATTGTGAAGTGCAGGATCAAGGCTATGAGTTCCATTTCAGTTGGTTACTAGTACTGATCACCTTCATCACTTGGAAAATGCTGGAAGGAGAAACATTCCCAGAAGTCGAGCCATCAGAGCCATTGGCCACAAGGTTCTCCACCTTGTGGTACACAAATGACATGTCTAAGCAGTGGTAGTCGAATGTTGTCTTCCATGCCTACTACCAGCAACTGAAGCATTCTATTTAGGAATTTCCAAGAATGACCCTGAATACATTGCATCATTACAGACTGCTCATGAAGTTAATGACCCCGAATACATTGCATCATTACAGACTTCTCGTGAAGTTAATGACCATGAATACATTGCATCATTACAAAAGCAAGGAGGAGCTATAGTCCTATTATAAGTTGAACAACGAGGACATGGAGGATATCACCAAAGAATGGCCAACAAAGTTCCTTGTACCGGTGGAAGATACAAAACTCTCTGAACCTGACATCATCGGAAGTCCCTTGGTCACCCAGGTCAAACATGATGGATATAATAGCGTGAAGAAAAATAAGAAAAAGGGGGGAGTGCAGAACATAGAAATTGATGAGGAGGAGAGCACCTCAGAGGAAAGTAGGCATGACTCACCTACAGGAGGAGGAAGAGATGAAGTGAACCAAGAATAAGGAGGGGAAGAAGGAGAAAAACAAGACAAAGGAAAAGTTACACCGTCAAAGGATCCCCCCAAAGAGGTTGAAACATCAAAGAAAAGGAAGGTTTCTTTGCAAAAAACCTAAGCACGAAAGAAGACCTGAGCCAATAAGACTCACTTGAAGAATGTGCTCACAGTGTACGATGTCGATCTCATCATTGCAGCCATTGAGGATGCTTCAGAGGATATCTCAAAGAGACATGAAGCGAAGCAAGAGGCACTGTATGAAAGAATACATAAGGAGCTCAAGGACATACAACAAGTTATCCATTCGAGCCGCATAGTACCTACTACACCTTATTCAACGAAAATTGTAGAATTGGGGGATGAGCCCACCCAATTACGAATATTAGAAGATGCAAAAGAGGCTCAACTTCATCAATTCCAAGAAGAAAAGGAGAAGGCTAAAGAATCCATGAAGCAAGAAAAGGAGGAGATCTTAGAGAAACGTTGAGTTGCGCAGTAGGAGAAAGATCAAATTAGGGCGATGTTCAAAGAGGACAAAGAGAGGATGCAGAAAGAAAAAGACTAGCTGCTCACAGATCATAATGTGATCAAAGAGCTAGTGACTAAAGAACTTCTCTCTATGCTAGGATTGGCACAGGAGAAACCAGGGTCAACCAAGATGCAAGTGGGGAAGCTCGTTGAAGCCATTCAGTGGCTTCAAGCATGGACAATGGAGTTAGAGCTCAAAGAAGTACCTAGAACTCCGCAAGAAGTGCACGATTAGAGGGAAGAAGATGACAAGAATGCAGTAGAAATAATCAGGGAACTGACCTCAGAGTGTAATAAATTAATAAATCATAGTGCGTAGAACTATGAGTGCCTTTTAGAAGATCCAGAGCTGAGGAAAATAGAAGCACAAATCTAGGAGGCACAACAGAAGGCTTCCACCGTCCAAGAACAGATGAAGCTGCTCACTACAGTCGAGAGGATGAAAAGATCACAGGAATAATGCACAGTCCAGCAACAGGTTACTACCATCCAGAGCAGATTCATGGAGGTTACACAGAGACTCTAGCCAGTGCAGGACGAAGCCTGCATGCTTCTTGAAGAAATTGAAGGAAAAGGCTCGCAGTTGGAACAAATGGTTACGACAGTGGAACAATGCCTGGAAGGGCCTATTACAAAACAAGTAATTCAAGAGTTCATCAAGTAGGAGGCTTTGGCAAAGAAACAAGTTGAGGTAGCTTGAGCTAAGCTCGAGGCCTTCAAAGCAGTGTTTCCTAGATCTGAGTGACTTGAGACAAGTCATAGGTGAGTGTTGGGGGCTTGTTGGCCCTCGACCAAGTTTTGAGGAAATATTGGTCGTTCTTGACCACGTTTGGGACTTCGACAGGCTAGACGAAGATGGAGCACCTAGATGAAGAGGAGATCGTTGGATCTCACTTGTTTTGTGGACCCAACAAGGGGTTCATTATGGATTTTGTATTAGGGTTTTGGGATATTGGCCCATGGGTTTACCCATGATCAGGCCTTGTTGTAATTGTATAAATAAGTAGTAGCTAAGAGATGTAAGGAGAGTTATTGGTAGAATATTAGTGCAAGAACGTGTTAGGTCTTTCATAGCTAAGTGAAAGTTTTTTGTAATTTTTTTTATGTACAGACGTTGTATGTAAGTGCTCTGTGCTATTAAGGAGTTGGCTCTCTGCCTTGACCTGGTTTTGGGAAGGATGATCTGGTGTGCAACTCCCAGATCTCCTATCCTCTATGGAGTTTGGATATTTGGCTTTGTGCAGAGGAGCAGATGAATGTAAGAATATTTAAAGACTAATAAAGAAGAAGAAGAAGTTGGTGGATGTAGCCCCACACTGGGGTGAACCACGTATATCATGTGTCTTGATGTGCTTTGTGCATTGTTGTTTATGGGGTTATTTTCTTAGTCTTGTTGTTGTTATGTATAATGAATGAATATCATGTTGTATCTTAGTGCTTAATTATGTGATTGAATGCTATATCTGAGCTAATTCCATGTGCTAAGTGACTGGATGTGTTAGATCTTGATTGTTACTATGTTGATCTGTAATAAGGGTTAATCTGTGATGTAAATTAGAATCATAATCTACTTCATATTGTTGGCTAAGTGCTCTGATAAGTGTTGTAATCAAATATATGTGTACTTGCTTGGTTATAGACACCTGAGTCCTACAACCCCCCTGCCTTTACCTCGAGTGAGACTTCATCTGCTTCACAAGTGTTGTCGAAAGGGCCGATAGTTAGGGTTTTGTTGGTGCGTTGTTGAAGCGTTGAACCTTGGGTCTGCCCCTGTGCCAAAAATCCTTTTACAATAAACAAGAATTTCAAAAACCCTAGACATCTAAATACCTAACCCTAGGAGATGAAGTGTGAAAAGTCATGTGGGCCCTGTTTGGGTAAGTTAGTACATCAACTTCCCGGGGTCATAACTTTTGCATACGATCTCCATTTTAGTCGCACTATAGCCCGTTGCAAAGGTCTAATTGAGAAGATAAATTTTCGACTGGCCTAGTCTTATGCCATTGGCAGTGACCCGGGCCCCAAATCCCCAAAAAACGTCGTTTAGGGCCTCAAAATGGCCCTAGAAGTTTGGAACTCGAAAAACTACCGAACAACTGCTAAGGTGGAAAAATGTTTTTTGAGACAGTGGAATAGGTGGGTGGCCACCGATATCCACCTGGATCAATCCTCCCTCTTTAGGAAGAAATGGTCCCCATTGCATCGAGTTCCCCCATCAAATGAGGAAACTTCTGATGAATTTGGCCCTGGGTGAACCACTTGCCTTGGTGTAGGAGATGCCCTGCTTTGACGACTCAATAAAGTTGGATCCTTTGCTGTCGAGTTCCCTTGATCTGTGTGTCCACAATCGAATCACTGGATGCCTGTTGCATGCAATCAGGGTTGAGCTATGTTGGTGTCAACTACTCTGCTATCTCTGAAGTGTCCAATAATTGTGGGAAATATCACCGAAGGAGAGCCACGTTGAAGGATGGATGCAGACCAAGGAAAGGGGGAATTTTGAGCTCAAAAGTATTGTCACCCACAACCTTGGTGATGGTGTACAACCCATAATGGAGTGGGTGAATATTTCGATGGGGCCTTGTAAGGCATTCTTTCTACAAATGCAACCAAACTTTGTCTCCCACTTGAAACTTATGTGGCACCCGATGTTGATCATGGCGTTGTTTGTACTTGGCATTAGAATTTTTTAGAATATATTGAACCTATTAGAAGATGTGTTGGATCCACTCAATGAATTGGGTGGCTTTGTCAACTTCTAGTCGAGCAGGGGACGTGTCGGTCGAGGTGGTTGCCAGTGGTAGTGAAAATTCCATGGGGCCCAATGGTTGGAATCCCAACCCTACTTGAAAGGGGTTGTGGCCAGTTGAGCTATGCAGGGATGGATTGTAGCTACATTGGACATGGGGAAGACAATAATCCCATGTGCAGGGGTGTTTTGAATTGTACATGCGTAGGATATGTATGACCATCCAATTGTCGACCTCAGTTTGGCCATCTATCTGGGGGTGGAAGGCAGTGGATTTGGTGATCTTGGTATCTAGTAGTGACCAGAGGCTCGAACAAATTGAGTTGAGAAACTGACTATCAAAGTTTGAGATAATGGATTTTGGGATCCCAAAATGTACCCATACTCGTTCAAAGAAGATCTTGGTAGTGGCTTATATTATGATGTTATTTTTGCAGTGGGCTAGAATCATCATCTCGGAAAAGTGATCAACAACCAAAAAAACACAGTCATTTCCCCTCTTGGTGGATGGGAGGCTTGACATGTAGTCCATTGAGATGGATTCCCAAGACCTGTTAGGAGTAGGAAAAGGGGTGTACAAGCCCTGTTTCTTAGTGGTCATTTTGGAAATAGTGCAGGCAGTGCATGACCTGATATACTTGCTGACATCATGTCAAAGGTTTTGCCAATAGAAATGATTTTGTAGCACTGCGACTGTATTTTCAATACCAAAGTGTCATGCAACCCGATTGTAGTGATATTCCCAAATCAACTTCACTTGCTTGCTTGGTGGAATGCAGAGATGGCCTAGACGACACAAGAACCCATCCTGAAGATGGAAATTAGTGACCACTGAGTTGGCACCCAACATTTGGTAGGTGGTGGAGAAGTCAGGGTCTGTCTCGTAGAGGTGGGTCCATTCAAATGTCTCATGACCACAAGTGTCTAACACCGTGGTTAGTGCCGTGACTGGAGGTCGGTTGAGGTAGTCAACAACTCGGTTGGTACTTCATGTTTTATACTTGATGTTGAGTTGGAACTACTATAATAATGTTGACCACTTATGATGGTAGTCATTCTACAATTAACCTTAGGTATGCATGAACTGTAGTGGCTTGTGATCAGTGTGGATGTTTGTCTCCTTCCAAAGAATGTAATTTCTCCACTAGCGGCAAGCCTTCACAATGGAGTACATTTCTTCTTCGTAAGTACAGTACTTATGAACAACATATGATAGTGTCTCACTATGATATTCCATGGGGTGGCCATGTTGAATGAGAAAGATTCCCACAACATAGTCTGAAGCATCTATCTTGATCTCAAAGGGATGTTGTAGGTCCGGTAATGAAAGTACTGGGGATGAGCACAAATTCTTCTTCAAGTCATCGAAGGGTTATTGCTGGGACAGGACCCACACAAATTTTACCTTACCTCCACCCTTGGTTACTTGGTTGAGGGCCCATGCGATATGAGAGAATCTCAACATGAACCTATGATAGAAATTGGTGAGGCCCAAGAAGCTCTAAAGTTCAGTGAGTGTGGTTGGGGCTGGCCAGTCACGAATGACCTAGATCTTGGATGGATCCACATGCACACCATGTTGATCAATGATGTATCCTAAGTAATGGACCTTGTCCATGTTGAAGGATCATTTTGCCAAGTTTGCATATAGTTTGTGTTGGCACAGGGTGCACAGAACCTGTTGAATATGATGCAATTCTTCGAACCAATTCTTGTTGTAGATGAGGATGTCATCTAAATACACCACTACAAAAGTATTGGTGAAAATTCATAGGATATTTTCCATCATCCTCCTAAAATTTGTTGGAGCATTTTTCAAACCAAAGGGCATGACCAACCATTCAAAAAGACCTTCTTTTGACTTGAAGGCAGTCTTCCATACATCTGTTTGTTCTATTGGGACCTGGTGGTAGCCAAACTTTGGATCAATCTTACTGAATTATTTGGCCTCCATGAGTTGATCAAGGAGGTCGTTGATTCAGGGAATCAGGTATCGGTTTCAGACTGTGATTTTATTCAGGGCCCGATAATCAATCCAGAGTTACCAAGTCCCGCGTTTCTTCTGCACCAGCATGATTGGGCTCCCACAAGGCAATGATATGGGGTAGATGTGCCCCTTGTGGAGAAGTTCTTGGATATTCCTATTGATATCCTTGTTTTATAATAGAGAGTGGCAGTAGACTAGCCCATTGGGTAGCGGTGTGCTCGGGGTCAAATCAATAGGATGATTGACATGGAAGTGCAGAGGTACCTCGGTAGGAGAGGAGAAGATATATGAGTATTCCTTGACAAACTTATCCACTTTCTTCTATTGTGTGGATAGATTGGTCACAAAGGCCCTGGATGTGGCTGCAATCTTTCACTCACTCTGAGAGGGAATCATGAATAAGAAAAATTTCCCTATCTAGGAGATGACATTCCTGCATTTCTTGGCATATATCAAGGAAATATCACTAGGAGGGACTGCCTCGGGTATCCTGTACAATTTCCTGTTCAAAGTAATAATAACACTACGAGGCTTAGACTCATATACAACATAATGTTTCCATAAATAAGGTTGGCCCAAAATAGCATTACAAACTTCGAGTGGATAAAAATCACACAATACCTTGTCTTTAAAGGGCTTGATGTCGTATGACAGTCGACACTGTTGGTTGATGCAGAGATCTATTTCTTGGTAGAGCCATCCAATGGTGTAGGGTTGTGGGTATGGCATTGTCGGCTGGGCCAACTGCTTGATAGCCTCTACTGATATGAGGTTCTTCCGGATACTGCTATCAACAATGAAGTGTACCAGGGTGCCTTTTACCCAAATTTGTGAATGGAAGAGGCACTCTCTTTCCTCTGGCTCTTCTGGTTCAGTAAGTTGGATCTTGGTGGTAGCAACGATGGCACCGGGTTTCGCATTAATAATATGTCTTCCCCTTTCTAGTTCTGAATCAGAGTTAGAACCTGCATCTAATTCATAGGCTTTCACTTTGGCCACCAGTGAATTCTTTGAGAGATAGTCAGCAATGTTATGCCAAGGGACCTTATGGAAGTCGCACCACTTCCCGGTATATTTCTTTGTCTTTCCGGTGTCCTTATTTGCTTGCAGCTTGGGCTGGTTGTCCTGATACTATCCATATTTTCTTTGTCCTTTTTTTTGTGGGTTGGGGCCACCCTTTCTTTGATTTTGCTGTGAGGGGTTTCCATGCCCAAATTGTCACATATTTTGTTTGAGCTTCTGCTCAATTTTGATGACATGTCAATAGGCCGAGCCCAAGGATGATATGTCTAGAAATTCGATTTCAATCTGGATGAATCTATGAAGAGAATTGTGATACTTGATCATTGGATGTCACTCTGAATATTTGATACCTAGCTCAGTGTGCAAGGTATGGAAGATATTTGTGAACTCTGGCACTGCTTAGTCTCTTTCTTGCTGCATTGTGGTCCATTTGGTATACAAGTCATCATAACTTCTGACAGGGTAGTATTGTTCCTTAATAACATCCATGAAGGATTCTCAGGTGGTCGTGACTCTAAATAATGATGGTTCCTCTGTTTCCTTTTTCTCACATAAATTTTTCCACCAATATTTGACATGGCGAACGGCTTTGAGGAGCGAAAAAGTAATCTTTTATTTATTCGAAAAGTTATGGAAAAACAAATACCCTTCTAGTAGATTAAACCACTTGTCTACAACATCTGCGTCTATCTAACCTTCAAATATAGGAATATCGATGTTGATTTGTACCTTGAAGGGGGTGACACCTCTACTTGAGGAAGATGCGTCGCCTGTTGGTAGCTGCCGAAGGATTTGCACAAAACTATCCATCATCTCATTCCTCTGTTACGTGAGGGATTCCTCAAGAAACATTTTGAAAGGATCTCACGTCCCATCATATTTCTTTTCTCCTGCCATGAGAGGTTGCTTAGGCATGTGAGAGATTTTGTCCTTAAGAGAAACAATCTTGAGATCCAATTCTTTGTACCTTGACCTTGTTGGAGATATGCATTAAGACGACAAGGAGCAGACCACTCTGATACCACTAATCCAGATTTTATGAGAAGAACGAAATGATTACAGATTATTAAAATATGATTAACACAAAATAACAGAGATACAGTAAAACCGATTTTCTATTCAATAAGGAAATAAGATGAAACTGTAAAATGCAACAGAAAACAAGATTGCTAGAATGGTGGTTTCTTATCTATGAGAAGAGAAGTGACAACTGTGCTCATTTGCAAGAACATCATTACAATGAGGCTCTGAAGGCCTTTTACAATAAACAGGAATGTCAAAATCTCTAGACATCCAAAAACCTAACCCTAGGAGATGAAGCGCCAAAAGTCATGTGGGCCACGTTTGGGTAAGTAAGTACATCAACTTCCTGGGGTCGTAAATTTTGCATAAGATCTTCGTTTTAGGTGCACAATAGGCCATTGGAAAGTTCTAACTAATAAGATTTTTTTTTGAAAGACCTAGGTTAATGCCTTTGGCAGTCACCTGGGCCCCAAATCCCCAAAAAATGTCGTTTAGGGCCTCAACATGACCCCAAAGGTTTGGATCCTGAAAAACTTCCAGAAAACTACCAAGGTGGAAAACTATTTTTTGAGCTAGTGGAATAGGTGGGTGGCCACCGATATCCACCTGGATCAATCCTCCCTCCTTAGGAAGAAATGGTCTCCATTGGGTTGAGTTCCCCCATCAGATGAGGAAATTTCTTCTAAATTTGGCCCTGGGTGAGCCACTTTCCTTGGTGCAGGAGATCCCTTGCTTTGATGACTCGATAAAGATGGATCCTTTGTTGTTGAGTGCCCTTGATCTGTGTGTCCACAATATGATCACTCGATGCCTGTTCCATGTAGTCATGGTTGAGCTCTATTTGTGTCAACTACTCTCCTATTTATGATGTTTCCAATAATGGTGGGAAATATGGCCGAAGGAGAGCCATGTTGAATACTGTGTTGGAACACATACAATTATGAAATTTTGAGCCCTATAATTTTCACCTCATGAAAATATAAATCTACCCAAAGAAAATGGAAAATTGGTAAATGACATTTTAATTTTAAATCAATTTCCTTTGTTGGTTGGAAAATAATAAGGCACGCAAAATATCTGTCATTGACGGATTTTTCCTTTTGATCGAACGATCCTAATACCTTCAGAGTTTTGGAGCCACCTGAATTTTAAAAGAGGTAAATCTCTAGCGGTCATTTTGGAGCTCCGCACTTCGGATGTTGCAATAAGTCCTTTCAATAAAAACCTCGAAGTTCTGAACCCTGAAGGTGTCTTCTCATATCTTTTCCTAAACCTTTTTAAAGTCACAAGTCATAGGACACATGTAATTTTCGAGTCTTTCCTGAGTTGACACGTGACACCTTCCCTTACTCAACACGTCAAAATGACCTAGTCTATGACACATCACTACGAGAGATGGTCCTTCAGGATTTTAACAAAGAATGAATTCATGAATCACCGAAATGTCAAAATGTCGAAGTGTTAAATGTTAAATAACTAAGTTAATCATGACCAAAAGATAATTAATGACTTCGTAGTTAGGGTTTCAGATGTTTTCCTTGAATGATGTTCTAAAATTTCCAAATCCTAAATTCCCGAAATACTTCAAGTTAAATAGGACTTAAAATAAATTACTAGATAATTAATTGCTTCACATTTTGGGTTTTGGGAATTCCCTCTCGAGATACATTGAAAGTCCCTGAAGTATGAACTACTAAAACACTTGAAGTTATCACACCATCTTAAACATGATTAATTAAAGTGTTTCAAGTGATTTTTCAAAGATTAATCTTTTTGTGGATTTAGGATTCGAGAGGTTCCCACTCTGTCACATCAAAAACTACCAAACCCGAATCATCGAAGTATTGATGGAATTTATGAATATTTAAGGATAATGATTCAAATGCAGATTTTTGGATTGCCATGTAGAATTTCCCATCAGACGTTAATAAATTTTCTATTAGTAAAGCTATAAGAAAAGCGATGAGTCTGTTTTGAATAAAAGAACTCTGATTTCAAATTCATTTTCACCTTATGTAATTAGGAAGATTTGTCTATTTGAAAGACTCACATATTTTCTATTCAATAGGTGATTTCACTCTGTCTCCTTAGAATTTATGGTGCCATGAAAAATGACGAAAAATCCTGATGCGACGGGCGAGGATTCAAACCCAAATGTAGATGTTCTGTCAGACACCATGCTGCGAGCCACAAACACTGTTAAATCATGGGTGCAGGTGTTTGAGATTCTAGAGTGTGAAATCATCAACTGTCCTGAGGACTCTGTCGAATAAGAGAGAGACACTTATACAACTAAAATTAGACATATAGCACAGTCAGAGCTGCAAACAATAGCGCCATGGATGAGGCTCATTCCTTATAATGACATGGTAAGATGGGCCTTGGAGCACATTGACATCCAGACCAGGAGTTTCATCAACCATAAGAAGGTCTTTATCGACTCTTTCTGACTATATCATATGCAAGTAATGTATAAACTCTCACCTAATCCTAGATATACATTCAATGTTGCATTCATTTTGGAGTTCGAGCAAAAGGAGTGCGTCCAGTACGACATGAACTATCTCGATATAATCAAGTCTTGGTGGGGGAACCCAGAGAGATTCAGAACTGATGATCATGGTATATATGCCACAACGTCTTTGGAAACTCATATGGTGTATGTATCCATGATTCTATGATAATTTGTTTGGAAGAATATCCCTATGCACTTATCGGTGGAATGGGTATCCATCATGCACGAGGTAGCAGAGGGTTACACTTTCAATTGAGACAAAATGATGTCCAAAAAATTAGCCAAAGGGATTGTTGAATATAAAACAACGAAGTCAAAGGGACATGTAATATACCAGATATAAAATGTATGCGGAATAGAAATAAAATGCTAGAAATGGCAGAATAACAACAATACAACCAGAACATTCACCACAATAACACCGAAATGATAAGAGAATAATAACATAAATAGCACTTTGAATCTGAAAGCAATGTTCATGGGCCTCTTTGAGGGGGAATCCTCCAGTTGAGAAGATCTCTATTAAAATAATATCCAAGATAGGGTTCTCATACCCTCGACTCCTATTTATACTAAAAAGAAGCATCTAGAGGAAGATCCTTCTAGAAGCGGAAGCTTCTTTTAGGTCTTCTTACATCCTCCTTATTCTATTTTATTGAAAGGCCTTATTAATATTGACCTTTATTACATCTGAATATATTGTTCTACCTATGTGCGGGTTAGGACCCTAACATGTTTGCCCCCTTAAAAACAACCTTGTCCTCAAGGCTTGAGATGAGGAAATTGTTGCAGAATGGTAGCTGGTTCCCAAGTGGCATCTGCTAGAGTTGTATCTTTCCACTAGACTAGCACTTCCTTGATGGTTCTCTGATGTAGGCGAAGCTCACACTGGTCCAAAACAACTTCTGGCTGTATCCAAATGGATCCTTCTTTAGCTAACTCTGGAAGGTTGGTTTGAATTTGACACTTAGCTCTAATAACCTTCTTTAAACATGAAACATGAAAAATAGGATGTAGCTTCGAATGGCTGGGCAAAGCTATCTGATAGGCTACTTGTCCCACACGCTTGAGAATGGTATAAGGAACACAAAATTTGGGCACTAGCTTCTGACAATGCTCGGCCTTGAGGGAAGTTTGCTTGTAAGGTTGCAGTCGAAGAAATACTGATCCCCTTCTACAAATTAACGTTCAGAGAAACCTTGATATGATTGTTGTTTCATGTGATTCCATGCCATGAACAAATTTTCTTTGAGTGTATGGAGAATAGCCTCTCGAGTTGTAAGTGTTAGGTAAACTGCCTGGACCTTCGAGGCACCTAGTAAGTATGAGAGAACTGAAGGTGGCTTCTGTGCATATACTACTTCAAAAGGGGTCATGCATGTAGTTGTATGGTATGAAGTGTTGTACCACCATTCAACTAGGGGTAACCATTGAGCCCACTGATTTTTATTTTCCGAGGCAAAACAACTCAAATATGTTTCCAAACACTTGTTGACAACTTCCATTTGGCCATCAGTCTGGGGATGATAAGTTGTGCTGAGATGAAATTCAATGCCTTGTATCGTGAACAGTTCTTGCCGAAAATTGCTTGTGAAAGTTGGGTTGCGATAAAAAACAATAGAGTGCGGCATGCCATGAAGCTTGAAGACATGATCCATGAAAATTTGAGCCACCGTGGATGTTGTAAACGGGCGTTGAAGGGCGTAGAATGAGCATACTTGGAAAGGAGATCAACAACCACCATGATGATTGATTTATTTCCCGATTTGGGTAAGCCAGTAATAAAATCCATAGAGATATCCTTCCAAATAGCAGGTGGAATCGGGAGCAGTTGAAGTGTGCCCGAAGATTTGACTGTTTCTCCCTTGTTGCACTGACATACATCACATTCAATGACACAATTATGAATGTCCTATTTCATACCATCCCAGAAAAAGGAACGTTTGACCCTGTCATAGGTTTTGGTGAACCCAGAGTGCGCTGCTGTGGGTGTAGCATGAAGCTCAGAAAGTACCGTGGATTTAAGCTTTGATTGTTTACTTAAATACAAACAACCTTTGTATCGAAGTTCATCATGGAACCAAGAGTACCCTGGGGATGTTGGAGCATTAGACTGCATATGTTGGATTAGCTGCGAACTTTTAGGATCTTGTAGCCATTCCTGGCGAACGGCTTGGAGCCAATCTGGGACAATGAATGAAAGAGAAAAAAGGGATCCCTCATATTCATATTTGTGGGAAAGTGCATCCGCAACCACATTGTCTTTTCCTTTCTTGTAAATGATCTCATAATCATATCCAAAGAGCTTAGTCACCCATTTTTCTTGTTCTAGGGAGGAAATGTGTTGTTCTAGAAAATACTTGAGGCTTTGATGTTCTGTCTTAATTTGGAAACGTTACCCCAATAGATAAGGGTGCCACAGATCAATAGCATGAAAAATAGCCAACATTTCCTTTTCATAGATGGATTTTCCTAGATTTCTTTCAGATAGTTGCTTGTTGGTAAAGGCCAAAGGTCGACCCTGTTGCATAAGGACATCACCGATTCCTTTCCCTGAGGCATCACATTCCAACACAAAGGTCTTTGTGAAATCAGGAAGGGCGAGGACTAGAGTGGTGCACATGGCCATATTCAAGGTTTGAAAATCTTTATCAGCGATTGGAGTCCAAGTGAAAGAGTTGTTTTTTAGGAGAGTAGTGAGAGGTGTTACAATCTTCCCATAATTCTTAACAAACTTGCGATAATACCCTGTTAAGCCTAGAAATCCATGCAAGATATTAAGAGTCTTTGGGTGAGTCCAGTATTGCATAGCTTGAATGTTTTTAGGATCCACCCTGACGCCATCCTTGCCAACCATATGACCCAAGTATTCTACTTTTGAGGCACCAAAAGAACATTTACACTGTTTTAGGAAAACTTGGTGCTAAGAGAGTAGATGGAGAACTTGATCCACGTGAGAAAGATGGTTTGTCCAGGTTTCTCTATAGATGAGGATATCATCAAAGAAAACTAAGACAAAATGGTAGAGAAAAGGACGAAAGACATGATTCATGAGGCTTTGGAAGGTGGAGGGGGAATTACACAAGCCAAAGGGCATGACCAAAAAATCATAGTGGCCCTCATGAGTTCTAAAGGCAGTCTTGGGAATGTCTACCTCTTTCATACGTATCTGGTGGTAGCCCAAACAAAGAACCAGTTTAGTGAAGAATTGGGTGCCACTCAATTCATCCAGGAGGTCATCAATGACAGGAATGGAGAATTTGTCTTTGATGGAAAGTTTGTTGAGGGTATGAAAGTCATGACACATTCTCCAAGAACATTCTTTATTTAGGACCATGACCATAGGAGAAGAGTAGGGGCTCATACTAGGGCGGATAATGCCTACATTAAGGAGTTCCTAGACCATTTTCTCAATTTCATTTTTTTGGGAAAAGGGGTGACGATACAGAGAGATATTGGGAGGAAGGCTTCCGGGTACAAGGGGAATGGAATGATCATGAACACCATGGGAAGGAGGGAGTACTTGGGGAGTGGAAAATACCAATTGATGTTTAGAAAGGATGGCTTGGAGGTCTTGCAAGACCAAGGGTGTCTATGTTGCTTGTATGGCATGGAGTTGGGCGATAACACCAGAACGACCTTTTTTGAGCAGCTTTTCCATGCGATGGGAACTAATGATCTCAAGTGAACCAGTGGTGATGCCTTGGAACTTATATTGGTGGCCCTTTTGGTCAAATTGCATGGTTAAGACTTTAAAATGCATGAGAATGGGACCCAAATTCCTTATCCAGTCTGCACCCAACACAATGTCACAACCTCCCATGTCGATAGCAAACATATGGGATTTCAAGTGGTAGTCACCAATTTGGAGATGTACATTTTCACAATACCCTCCACATTTCATGGAACCACCATTGGCAATCATGATTTGGAAATTATTGATGGCATGAATGTAGCAATGAGTTTCTTGGGCAATGCAGTGATGAATAAAATTATGGGTGCTTCCACTATCAACCATAATAATGACCTTCCGATGATTTATGTAACCGATTAGATTGAGGTTTTGGGGAGTGTAGAAGCTAGTGAGAGCATTGAGGGAAATGAATGGTTCTAATTCGGGAGGGTCTGAGGGAGGGATTATGTCAGTGGATTCAGGTGACTCAGACACAAGGGGAGTTTCTACATACTCTTCCAAAATATCCTCGGAGATGGCCATAAAAAGATTTTTTTCTTTACATTTGTGGCCCGAGAAATATTTGTCATCATAGTTATAACAAAGGCCTTTGAGTTGGCATTCAACCATTTCATCCTTGGTCAATTTTTGGATTATTAGTGGAGCAGAGGGAGTAGTGGGATTTATTGGTTTAGGGCGAGGGATAAAGGAGGGTTTCGGTTTTGAGAGGATACCACCTGTTGTGCTTCTTTATCTCTTTTAGTAGCCTCCACCCAAATCTGAGGCCGATCCATGAGGACATGGGCCCAAATCTCATCCTTGAGGCCATTGATAAAACACTTTCAGAAAAAGGCATCAGACATGCCCTCTGTTCTATTAGCCAGACACTCAAAGGAAACTATAAAGTCTTCCACTATTCCTAATTGTTTCAACTTTGTCAAAAGGCCCAAATGGTTGGTGTCAGTGTCAAAGAATTCATAAATCTCTTCCACAAAGTGTGTCCAAGCAATATACCCTTGACGAGAAGTTTTTCTCCATTTCCACCATTGCCACCTTTCTTGATCTATATGGAGAACACCATACCGGAGTTTGGCCAAGTCATTTGTAATGTCATATAAAGAGAAATAATGTTCCATTTGGGTTACCCAACCAGTGGGGTCAGAGCCATCAAATTGGTCACATCCACCCGTGGAAGGCGTAGGTCACGTTGAAAGTGATGGTTCTAAAAGTTATTGGAATGAGAGGAAGGTCACCTTTAGGATGTGGAGGTGAGGAAGATGAAGGGTTATCTGTAGGGATATG
Source organism: Picea engelmannii (assembly GCA_009831015.1). Lineage (NCBI taxonomy): Eukaryota > Viridiplantae > Streptophyta > Pinopsida > Pinales > Pinaceae > Picea > Picea engelmannii. Next base: position 395,426 of record ML787828.1, on the reverse strand, counting down.
CAGTTTGGTGCAGGGTGCCAAAAAGACTGATTCAAGTTGGGTGGTGAGGTCTTGCTTGATTTCCTCCATTGAGGACTGCATGATTGTATTGATGGTTGCAACATTGGCACTGAGTTGTTTCACTTCTTGTTGGGTTTTGATGAGACCATATTGCAAGGTGTTGAAGAGAGCTTCCAAATCTTGGCTATGGGTATGGGCCATGAGGATGGGGGAACTGAAAAGGAGTGGGCGAGGTAAAAAATTTTGCCAAAAAATGATATGGATGAATGTGATAAGGGAGAAGAGATGAATCCAATGGAATAGGTCTCAAGTAATGGTGAAAACATTTCCAAATTTTTTTTTTTTTTTACACCTGTGAAGTTATACTCTAGTTTGAAGAATACTGCAGAGAGGAAATGCCTAAATGCTTAACCAGAAAGAAATGTGTATTTACTTGGCAACCCGAACATAGTTGCGCGACAATAGATCTTGTATGTTTTAATTTGTTTATGTTTCTGTCCCCAAGGGTTAGGTATTCAAGGGTTCTACAGACAAGGGTTTTCCCTGTGCTATAGCTCTCTGAAATATGTGCTAGGTGTAACAGTAATACTCGGCCCAATATCTCAGGGCACTAACTAAGGAGGATAGACCATACCCTTAGTTGTACTACCTGACTACCCAGGTACTAGAGAGTATCTTCTCAAGTGTTGTTCTCGGTGACACTATAGCAGTCAGGCGACCGATCGATTTATCTAAAGAGGGATTCAGGTAATATAGGTCGATCTGTACACATGTGTTGTTTGATGCACTACCACTCGAAGGGGTGCCAACATGGGTTATAAGGGTGGCCAAAAAATGTACGCTTAAGTACAACTTGCATTTCCTGTGTGTATGATTCCCTCAACCATGGGTTTATGCGCATAACAACAGATCTCTATGGCTTAAAGACTTCGGAATACGTCTCTCCCTGAAAAAAAAAATTAACCCACACTTTCTGCTAAGGAAAGTGCTCTGATACCACTTGTAATATACCAGACATAAAATGTATGCAGAACATAAATAAAATGCTAGAAATGGCAGAATAACAACAATATAACCAAAACATTCACCACAATAGCACTGAAATGATAAGAGAATAATAATAGAAATAACACTTTGAATCTGAAAGCAATGTTCACGGGCCTCTTCGAGGGGGCAATATCTAGTTGAGCAGAGATCTATTACAATAATATCCAAGCTAGGGTTCTCATATCCTCGACTCTTATTTATACTAAAAAGAAGAATCTAGAGGAAGATCCTTCTAGAAGCAGAAGTTTGTATTAGGTCTTCTTACATTCGCCTTATTATATTTTATTGAAAGGCCTTATTAATATTGACCTTTATTACATCTGAATATATTGTTATACCTATGTGTGGGTTAGGACCCTAACATTTCTGTCATATACATCTTGCAGCCAAAGAAATTCTGTGATCTGCAATTTATTCTTTTACTAGTGAGAAATCAACAGGGGTTCGAAAAGATTGGCATTAATAAATGAAAAATGGATTTTCTACTATGAGATACTTATCCCCTTTCCCCTTTTCTTCTTCCCGTCCATTATCATTTTCTGGTTATATACTTAGTCATCTTTATATGATCATCGGTTCCAGGGTTGGTAGGCTGACATATCTTCATCTCCATATATATCCTCACATGACGAATCCGACCGACCATTGTTACTTTCCATACTTAGCCAATTTTATGGTTGCGGTTGCCGGGTTGGCGCTTACGAACTCAATTTCTTATTGTTCTGTGATATACATATTTCAATCAAAACTTTCGTGATCTAGAATTCCACCATGGACTCCTCGAATACATTAACTTCTCTCAAAGTATCTTTCACTACCTTCCATCCCGACTAACTTCGCTTCCTTCCTAATATACATTAACTATTCTCTTAATAGTGACAACTGAACACATTGATACGAAAGAATTGGCACTCGGTCCTTTGTCATATAAAAATTGACTACCGGACTCCGACATCATCCCCTCTTCCATGTTACACATTATGCATTCAAATTTTCTAAGCTATACAATTTGGCCATCGGGGCCTCGCGTCTTTTGGGAAGACCTTTTCATCCTATTTTGGATCCTCGCATTGGCGGGTTCACGAAATCTCCAACTCCTAGTCAATGTTTCTTGTTCTACCCATCCTCATACTTCTTTCCAGATATGAAACACCAAAGGTTTAATACTAAAACACCATTATGCAACAACCATAAAGATCGTCATTAATAAGAAAAAGTCTCGAGAACCAACTATCCCTACAGAACTTATCCAGAAACATGCAAAGAAGGTTTTTCCAGGTAATGGAAAATCTATTACAAATTTCAATATATTAGCGAAAACAAGTTTGGGCCAGCGATTCCCTATTCCATACTTGAACACTTTTTCAATTGCGGATTATTGGATTGATGGCCTCAAAATTGTGTTTTGAATCTTCCACGAGTTGCAAAAAGTGCCTGAAGTTCTGCAATATACAATTTGTCCACTAGAATGCCCCATCACAAGATATTTCGTGAGTTGCAAATAGTGCCCGAAATTCCACAATATACAATTTGTCTGTTGGAATGCCCCATCATGAGCCTAGTCATCCGTTGTTTTTCTCCTTCCTATTGCTTATGGATTTCAATGAAATTTTCAAACCAAACAAGATCCTGCAAATTGGAAGATGATCTACATTTGGACCAGAAATAATCTATTAATATATATTAATATGAATACTATTGAAATAAATATAAACACTTTCTCTTAATTTTTCCTCTTTTCTCCCCCTCTATTATCCCTTTGTGTTTCTATATTTAGTCGCATCTATATGATCACAACATCCTGGATTCGCAAATTGGCAACACTTTGTCTATATCTTCACACCATGAGCCCGATCGACCATAGTCTCTTTCAATACTTAGCCAATTATCTGATCACCGGGTCCCGGGTTTGCGGTATCCCATGTTTCGTCATATACATATTGCACCCAAAGAACTTTCGTGATCTACAAGTTATTCTTTTACTAGTGATAACTCACCAGGGGTTTGAAACGATTGGCATTAATAAATGAACAATAAATGTTCTTCTGTGAGATACTTAGCCATTTTTCCCTTTTCTTCTTCCCGTGTATTATCTCTTTCTTCTATGAGATACTTATCCCTTTTTGTTATCCACATTTTTGGTTACCGGGATGATGACATGATAATGACATGGTGATGGAAGATCTAACTCTTCTTTAAGATCATTTTCATGAAGAAAGTTACACTTATCAGCTTCTCAAAATCACACTTTTGAAGATAGTACGCAGGCTACATATATATTGTCCTGCGGAAATACTTGATTTCCGCAGGTTGCATTCAGTCTGACTGCGGACTTTCCGCACTGTGTTAATGGTCAGGGTGCGGAAATGTTTCTTAA
>ML787828.1:350729-374524 GCA_009831015.1 Picea engelmannii | reverse complement strand
CCAATTGGATGCAAATGGTTGTTTAAGTCCAAATTTAATGTTGATGGTAGTATAGATAAATATAAAGCAAGATTGGTTGCAAAAGGGTATTCACAAAAAGAGGGAATTGATTATGTAGATACTTTTGCACCTGTAGCTAAGTTAAACACCATTAGATTGATGATTGAATTAGCTACAAAACATAAATGGAACCTACATTAGGTAGATATTAAGTCTGTTTTTTTGAATGGAGATTTAAAAGAGGAAGTATATCTTGTACAACCTAAAGGATTTGTTAAACATGGATAGGAACATTTTGTCTGCAAATTGAAAAAGGCTCTATATGGATTAAAACAGGCACCCAGGTCATGGTATGAAAAGATAGACAATTTCTTTCTGCAAAAAGGATTTGTGAAGAGTAAAAATGATCCAAATATCTATATCAAGAAAGATGAAAAAGAACATATTTCTTTGATTTCTCTCTATGTTGATGATCTAATTATGACAAGAAATTCTTCTAAGCTAATTGATGAAATCAAAAAGCAGTTATCACAAGTTTTTGAAATGAAGGATCTAGGAGAACTACATTATTTTCTGGGTCTTGAAGTATGGAAAGAACATGGTGTGACACTAGTTACAAAAAGAAAATATACCAGGGAATTGCTTTAGAGATTTGATATGAATGAATGCAAGGTGATGTCTACTCCATTAGAACATAACGTTAAGCTCTGTAGTGATGATGAGACCAAGGAAGTGGATGGAACTCTGTATCGACAACTGGTGGGAAGTCTGAATTATCTCATCACAACCAGGCCAGATATTGCCTACTCAGTCAACATCCTTAGTCAGATCATGGCTAAGCCTCATGAGAGTCACTGGAAAGAAGAAAAAAGAGTCCTTCATTATTTGAAAGGAACTATTGATTTTGGTCTGATGAATTTGATGTTGAGTTGACAAGTTATTTTGATTCTGACTGGGCTGTAAATCTTAGTGACAGAAAGTCAACCACAGGTTATGCCTTTAGAATTGGTTCAGGGGTCGTATCATGGAGCAGTAAGAAACAACCAACTGTTTCTTTATCTACAACTGAAGCTGAGTAAAAATGCTTCTGCAGTACTACATGTGAAGATGTTTGGATGAGAAGAATTCTTAAAGACATGGGAGAATAACAAAAGGCACCCACAGTTATCAATTGTGATAATCAAAGTTCAATCAAACTTGCTAATAATCCTATGTATCATGCCAAAACTAAGCATATTGAAATTCAACATCATTTTGTCCGAGAAAAGATACAGTCAAAAGAGATTGACTTAATCTATTGTAACACAAATGAAAATATGGCTGATATTTTCACTAAGCCTCTTGGAAAGGCAAAATTTGAAATTTGCAGAGAGTTGCTAGGTGTGGTAGAAAATCCATTTCTCCATTAAGGGGGAGTGTTGGAATAATGTAGAAATTAACATCTACACAACTAAGTTGTTGTGATTTTTTGTGTGCCTTTCCAATTTAGGGTTTGCTGGTGGTTTTAGATCCACCTTTGTAGGAGGTCAGTTCAAGGTTGTTTTGAGCACCTTTGTTCTATATAAATGTAATGATTGGCTTCAATAATTAATCAAGTGAGCTCTACTCACGTATTCAGTTTGGTTCTACATCTATTGCTTAATTGAGGGACAGTGGGACAGTGTTTTTATCATGATATGCATTGTGTCGAGATAAATTTTTAACAATTTATTTTCAAAGTCTTGATGTTACGGAAAAGAATATTTCCCCCATGATGACTCATGCCATATACACCGATGCTAACACAAGGCTAAGTGGATTAGGTGAAATTCGCAAAAGTTACAAACAAAGTCGAGTTTGGCTTTTCCGGTTTCAAAAGGGGCGATGGACACAACGTTGTTTATGTGGTAAAAGGAAGATCTAACACCTGTTAGGAGAACAAAGGGTTTTATGGTTAGCAACAATACGCCTACGTGCTCGTTTTAAATTATTGGGAAAAAATAAATGTAGTTAAGTGTTTTTTAAATTTCAAGGTGGGTAATGTTGACTCCTTGTGCTCAACTTCAACTAGGTGTGGGGTAATTAGACTTTTTAATATGTTTTAGTATGTATATGTAGTTATTTAATTCATTGGTCACAATATTTTCTAGACATAAAGTGATTCCGGTATTCATATTCTAGTCAATACAAAAACAACTATATTGATTAATGGTTTAATACCTGTTTTTATTTTGGGTATTAGAGTAAGACTTGAAACTATCTATAATTAGTAAGAGATTATCTTCCTCAAACATTAGGAAATAAGTTAATGACCCAAGACCGAGAGTCATCTACCAGAGCAAAAGATTGCCTTCTTATGGACCACTAGTGGGTCATTTTAAGGGGGTATGGTTTTATAATAATAATGATGAGTGACTTCACATTCAGAGATAGTAGTCATTGATGACTGCCTCACTAATAATTGACAACTAAGTTATGATAGGTTTTTTCACCTTAAGAACAAAAGAAGTTGTTAACATGTTTTTTAAAACTTAAGTTAAGAAATAACCCTTATTTAATTAAAATTTGATTAATTAAAAGTATAGACTAAAAATCCAAAAACATTTTCTTTTATGATATTTCACTATGCACTTTAACCTCGATTCTAGTATTTCTAGATGTGTTTTCCAAGATTTCTTAATGTTTTATTTGGCATTTTCTATGGTGACATCCACTAAATCATGAGGTACATGTTATAACTGGCATATAGTGATAGGTTTTTCCATACATCTCATTGTTGCAATATTAACCATCACTTTTTCTATCACAATTCCTTATATTTGATCCCACCAGGTTGCAACCTTAGCCTTTCTTGTTTACACATCGTAACTTGTGCGGTAATGTTTATCCTTCATGGGTGCCCTAGTTATCATTTTGTTTTCCATCTAGTGTTCATGTTGTAGTTTTTTTAGGACTCAAAACCCCTTATTTAGACCAAATCAAGTAATTCATTACCTTTCTTAAAGTTTGGTAAGCCAAATTTAGTTTACATGAATATTAACCACCACCACCATCATGTTATGTATTTTTTATAATAATAATAATAATAATTTATTTAAAAAAAAATCATAAAAATACATTCCATTCATATGTAAAAATATATTAAATGAAACAATGATATAAAATAAGAATTTAATTTAAAAGTTAAAACCTGTACAAGTGAGATAGTTGCATAGCAGCTAGTCCCTTCCATGTTGAATAAATGTAGTCTTTGCGGGATCATATTAAAATCAAATGAAGTCCATTATTTGAAGTTTGAACTCAGGGTAACGTGTCATATATGTTATTCATATTTTGGATTGGAAGAAACAACAATCGAGAGTTAGTGATATTTTCATTTTAAAGTTTTTTTTTGTGTTTTCCTTGTGTCCAATTGGGATAGAGTATGATTTTTCATATGTTGATATTCTCAGTTTCTTGTGTGGATGTACGTTCCATAATACATAATGAATTCACACATATCATGTTCATTTTAAGTTTGCAATCTACCATTGGCTCCTTGTGGAACTTGTATTCATTATTTTTCGAAATGGGTATAAGTTTTATTTTGAAGCATGCTAAAGTTTCCACATATAAAAGTAGTTGGAATGAGTCAATGTTGTCTTTATTCTTTGGCTATTTTGAATCACTTTCCTTGGTGCTAAACTTTGTTAATTTAAATCAGACCAACGTGCATTATTGTGACATTCAGATGGGAAGTATTTCAAACATTCTAGTTTTTCAAAGGGTTGAAAAATAGTTAATCTTTGTATTGCAGGGACAATGTCTTTTGGCCATGAGATGATCCAACTCAATCCATGTTTATTGTTTCATGTTATGAATTTCACATTGTGTGATTGAGTTAAGGTGGATCACTGCAAACAATCTAGATGGAAAAATTCACTAGAAGAAAATCACTAGAGACATAGAGCTCATACACATGGCTAGTCGTCTTACAATGCTATAGATAGATAATATGAAAAACATGAAGCATGAAGCAATCTGATATTTGTTGGCTAAGGATGGAAGGTAATATTACTCATTGACATTGACATAATACATCCCCTAATATGTCATATTAAATATGCTTAGCTGGTCATAATGGTGAAGTCTTTGAAACTGAAGGGTTCAAAGTGGGGTGTGAGTGCGCTAAAAGTGATCGGATGAAATATGATTAAAAAAGATGAAGATTGATAAAGTTCAAAATGAAGTCACTAAATTGGCAACAAAGATTGTTGTTTGTTTCTTGAGACATTCCAATATGTTTTATATAATGTTTTTTCTAATAAAATATAGAATAATTAATGTAATTTCACTAAGATTTAACATATGTATAGAAACTGTAATTCATAAAGATACATGGACATCAATCATATACGTTGTGAAGAAATCAAAATCAACCAGATGAATTGTGAGGAGCTTCGATATTAAACATTGGACGTTAAAAGGATTAAATCAAATGACCTCACAATAAAAATAAATGACCTCACAGTTAAAACGAAATATTTTGAGTCAGGAAAAAAACAAGTATATGTTTAAAGCTAAAATATTATAACTTCATAAAGTATGTGTTTAAAGTTAAAATAGTACAACTTGAAAATTGAAATATCATATGGAGTGAAACTATAAATGCTTATTTATCATAGTTTTATAATAATAAAATACATATTTGTGAGCATGTAACAGTTGATGGTTTGACAGGGAGAATTCAACACGTAACATTCTCCTCTTCCACGTGGAGCACCCTAGGAAACAATGGATGAAACCTGGGTTACTGGGTGATGGACAGTCTCAACAAAGTAAATGCACTTGTTTCTCCTCTACAAAAATATTCCAGAAGGGACGCTTCATGGCTCACACAACCTTGTTGGCCTCAACTAGGTCATCGAATTCATCTTTCACATTCTTCGTGCCAAAAATATTTTCAATAATTTGGTGGCCTTCCTGTAGTTGCCCCTGCTCCACCAGGTTGTTCCGTGTTTTTGACAGAAAATAGATGTCGATGGACAACAAAAGGGAGATAATGATGACTATGCCTAAATATAAACACCAACCCCATGCATGAAGTTTGTTTGTGAAGAAATTTATAACATTTGCGATGAAGATGTCGAGACAAGTCATCTTCTGGAACAAATTTTTCATCCTGCCCTAAACCTTGGTCGGTGCCATTTCTGAGAGATGCATCGACACTGACCATAAAATGAAACAATAAATTCATTAGGGTTTCATGAAAATATAGATGTAGAACACAGGCCACCACAAACTGTGTATGTGAATAATAAATTTATTAGGGTTCAAAGAAAATAGAGTTGAAGAACATAAAACGACACTAATTGTACATGAAAATAATATATTTATTAGGGTTTTATGCAAACAGAAATGAAACACAATAAATAATCAGGGTTTGATTCAAGAATTATTTTCACATCGCTTTTTTCATGACCAGGAGATCATATACCTAGTTGTTGAATCCAACGTCGACGCTAAGAAGCATACGTCTGACTATAAGTATGTCGATATTTTCAGTGGCAATGTTCAATGTCGCACCTAGGAGGAATTTGAGGCCTCTGATGATGATTCTTATTGTTCATCCCTTGCTTCTAGTTACATATGAGTCCTCGAATGTGGAAACAAAGCCAAAAATATAAAGCGACAAAGTCAACAAAGTGAGAAGTTGGTTGTCATTTTTCTAGTAGTCTATATCTATGCCCAAATTGTCTCAAAAAATATATTAAGATGCAATATGTGATGGCTTATTGTATTTTGTTCCTAGAAAGTGAAATGAATGCCAAAACCTTCACAAAAATCATAATTCCACAGAGCAACTCCTTAGATGTGAGTTTTAGAAAAACAGGATCATTGAACAATAAAATAAAATAAAAATGCAGAAATAAAACACAAAAGATACACAATAAAATAGAGACACATATATATGTGGTTCAACCAGTGTGGGCTACGTCCACCAGAGAAATTGCCAGGTCCTTCCTTTATTATTATCCAACAAATGAAGGGATACAACCTACAACACACCCGTTGTAACTTCATCTTCTTTCTCTCATAGTCTCTTCACTCAGAATACAATATTCGCAATGATCCATAGCCACAATACATTTCCCTCATAAAAGAGGGTTTCCTTCTATGACAAAAAACCCTAACATAACTTCTATAGTCATATCTGCGACCTTATAATGAACAGTCCAAATTTACTATGAAATTACAATATACATTTACAAGGCAATTTTTGCTTTGGGGGCTTCATCCCCGACTCTGTAGGCAGGGTAACCCCCCCTGCGCTCCCCTGCATGGATGACTGTACATTCTTCTGGGGTGTAAATTCTACATGGGTTATAAACACGATTGAAAACAAAGACCTATGAATGAAGAAGATAATTAGAATCCACAACCAACAATCTCCCACTTGGAGACTGATCTCAATAATTATATCATTGCTATATATGCTAGACTATGATCCTTCTTGGACCTAGGAAATTTCTCATCTTCATCTTCATGCTTGAAGACCAACTTAAACTAAGTAGGAACTCAATTTCTCCTTGGTTACTCCCTTAGTTAACATGTCTACATGATTTTGGCTAGTGTTTATCTTTTCCAACTTCAAATGTCCATCTTCCAAGAAAGATAATATGAAATGGTACCTGAGCTATATATGATTAGTATTTGAATGGAAAGATGAGTTCTTTTCAAGATGAATGTCACTCTCATTGTCATAATACAACCTGCTATTCTCCTGCTTCTTTCCCAATTCCTCCATAAACCTTTGTAACCAAATCATCTCTTTACTAGCCTTTGTAGCAACAACATACTTTGTCTTTGTTGTTGAAAGTGAAACAACCTTTTGCAAGTTTGAAATCCAACTTACTGTTGTTCCACCAATAGTAAAAACATACCCAGTAGTTCTCCTCCTGTTATCTTTATCATCTTCCATATTTGAATCAACATATCCCTGTAGAACAATCTTTGAACCTCCAAAACATAATGCATGAGTAGCAGTACCTCTCAAATACCTAAGAATCCACTTTACTACCTCCCAATGTTCTTTACCTAGATTGTTCATATACTTTCTTACAACTCCCACTGCATGTGGAATATCTGGTCTTGTGCAAACCATCGCATACATCAAGATACCAACTGCTAATGAATAAGGGACCTTAGATATGTATTTTATCTCCTCCTATGTCTTGGGACACATTTCCTTATTTAATTTGAAATGGATGGAAAAAGGTGTGCTAACTGGTTTTTCATTCTGCATTCTAAACCTCTCCAACACCTCCTCTATGTACTCACCCTGAGATAATGTCAATTTGTGATTTTTCGCGTCTCTTGTTATTATCATACCAAGGATTTTCTTTGCAGCACCCAAATCCTTCATTGCAAATGAATTAGATAATTTCTTCTTTAGGATATTTATATCCTTCATATTAGACCCTGCAACAAGCATGTCATCTACATACAATAGCAAGATAATATAGCTTCCATTTTCTATCATTTTAAAATAAACATAATGATCAAAGTGACATCTACTATAACCTTGTTCTGTCATAAACCCGTCAAACTTCAAATACCACTTCCTTGGAGCTTTCTTTAGACCATACAAAATCTTCTTCAACCTGCATACCAAATTATCCTTTCCTTTGACCTCATACCCCTGTGGCTGATGCATATAAATCTCTTCCTCCAAATCCCCATGGATAATTTTTTTTTTACATATAACTATTCAAGATGCAAATATTCTACTACCACAAGACTTAAAATAGTCATAATTGAGGTCATTTTAACGACATGAGAAAATATTTCATCAAAATATATACCTTTCTTTTGTGCAAACCCCTTTACAACATGTCTATCCATGTACCACGTTTTTCCTCCATCTTCTTCCTTCAACTTGTAAACCCATTTATTCTACAATGCTCTTTTTTCTACAGGAAACTAAACTAAGTTCCAAGTTTGGTTATTTACCAAGGAATCCATTTCCTCTTTCATGCTTTTCTCCACTTCTTTTTGGTGTCTACCTACATTGCCTCTTCATAACCTCCAGGTTCACCAGAATCAATCAACAAGAAATAATACAATGAAGGAGAGTATCGTTCAAGGGGTCTACTTAACCTGGTAGATATTCTAACAACACTTGTAGGAGTTTGAGGTTCCTGTTGCTCCCGTTGTTGTACATTTTGATTTTATAGTACCTTTGGAGTTTCTTTTTCAGTAATCTCATCAAGCACTTTGCATTTTGGTTTTTCCTTTTCTTGTATCTTTCCCTGCAACTGATCTTTGTACATGACCTTCTCATTGAATATGACATCTCTACTCCTAATGATTTTTTGATTTTCATAATCCCATAAGCGATAACCAAAATTATTAACACTGTGTCCAATAAAGGTACACTTCTTGGATTTTTCCTCAAGCTTTATTCTATTTTATTTATCAATATGGACAAATGCTTCACAACCGAAAGTCTTCAGAAAATAATAGTTTACCTTTTTACCTGTCCATACCTCCTTTGGAATTCCACCATCCAAAGAGATTGAAGGTCCTATGTTTATTAAGTAAACAAAAATATCTACAACATCTGCCTAGAACTATAAGGGAAAACCAACATGCAATCTCATAATCCTTGCACGATCCATGATTGTCATGTTCATCCTTTCTGACACACCATTTTCTTGTAGTGTTCCTGGAACTGTCTTCTCTCTATGACTCCCATGGTATGAACAATAATCATCAAAATACTTGCTTCATATTCACTTCCATTGTCTAATATGAGACACTTCAACCTTTTTCCTATCTCATTCTCAACCAAATCTTTTCATTTCTTAAAAGTATCAAAAACATCAGATTTTTGTCAAATGCAATAAACCCAAGTTTTTCTAGTTGCATCATCAATAAAAGTAACATAATAACTAGAGCCACCAAGATATGATACTTGAGTTGGTCCCCATACATCTATATGCACAAGCTCTAACATTTCACTCTTAGTTTATTTTCTGACTATGAGAAATCTGACTCTCTTATGTTTTCCATAAACACAATGCTCACAGAAATCCAAATCAATTTGTTTAAGATCTAGCAACAAATTTCTTTTGTGAAATATCTGCATTCCCTTCTCACTCGTGTCCAAGCCTATGATGTTATAGTGTTGTATCCACTCTTGTAGAAGCTAAAGAGATATAAGAGTCATTATTATCAGTGCATAAATACAATGTACCTACCTTCTCTCTTTTTTCTATCACTAATGATCATTTGGTTACCTTCTACACCTTATCTGTAAATATGGATATACAAGCTTCGTTTTCCAACTGGCCTGTTGAAATTAGATTTTTCCTTAGATTTGGAACATTTCTTACCTCTTTCAACAACCATTTGTTTCCATTCCTTTGCTTTATTTTTACCTTTCCCATTCCAACAATTTTGCATGGTGCATCATCACCCAAATGAACCTGTCCAAAATCACCTTGAACATAATCTAGAAAATGTTTCCTATGAGGTGTGTCATGAAATGAAGCTCCTGAATCTACTACCCAAGACTCATAAATATTGTCTATAGAAAGAATCAAAGCATCTTGTAACACATCACCTGTTACATTTGCTTCCTGATTTTTCTCCCGTTGTCCATCTCTTTGTTTCTTTGGAGCTCTCAAGTCTTTCTTCAGATGTCGTTTCTTCCCAAAATTCAACACTCTATCTTTCCAAGTATGTATTTGGATCTTCCCTTCCTAGAATTCCCATGGTTTCATGAGACCTTTCCTCTATCCTTTTATCTTCCCCTGTTCTCCATGTTCAATGCATTACCTGATATCTCACCTGTGCTTTTCTATTGCATTTCCTCGCTAAGGATAACACCAACAACACCATCAAATTTTAATGGGTTTGAAGGTCTAGAGACAACATTACTTATAGCCATGACCAATTCGTTCTATCTTTCTGGAAATGAGCACAATATTAGAAGAGACCTGCCCTCATCATCAAAGTCCACTTTTACATTACTTAGTTGATTAGTAACCATATTAAATTCATTTAAATGATCTGAAATAGACCCAACTTCTGACATATTCATATTAAATAATCTCTTCATTAGAAATACCTTATTGGACGCTGAGGGTTTTTCATATAGTTTATCCAATGCATCCATAATCTCCTTCATTGTCTTTTCTTTAGAAATATTGAAAGCCACTGACGCTGTCAGGATCAACCGTATCATTCCTAGAGCTTTTATGTCAAGAATCTCCCATTCTTTGTCCTTCATGGATATCGGCTTCTTTGCTATTCCACCCAATGGTAGGAATATGTTCTTTTGATATAAATAATCTTCCATCTGCATTTTCCATAACTGGTAGTTTTGGTTGTTAAATTTCTCGACCATAAACTTTCCATATTCCGCCATTGCTCCCACTCGAACCAGGAACTCTCTTTTCCTGTGAGTTACCTTTCGCTCTGATATGAGTTGTTAGAAAAGAAGGATCACAGAGCAATAAAATAAAACAAATGCAGAAATAAAACACAAAAGATACACAATATAATAGAGACACAAATATACGTGGTTCACCCAGTGCAGGCTACGTCCAACAGAGAAATTGTCAGGTCCGTCCTTTATTATTATCCATCAAATGAAGGGATACAACCTACAACACACTCGTTGTAACTTTCTCTTCTTTCTCTCACAGTTTCCTCACTCAAAATACAATATTCGCAATGATCCATAGCCACAATGTTTTTCCCTCATAAAAGAGGGTTTCCTTCTAGGGAAAAAAACCCTAACATAACTTCTATCGTCAGATCTGCGACCTTATAATGAACGATACAGATTTACTATCAAATTACAATATACATTTACAAGGAAAATTTTCCTTTGGGAACTTCTCCCTCGAGCTCTCGTCGAGGACCCACTTTCCCCCGGACCCTACAGGAGGGATAAACCCCCCTGCAGTCCCCCATGTGGATGAGTGTACATTCTTTTGGGGTGTAAAGTCTTCATGGAGTATAAACACGACTGAAAACAAAGACATCTGAATCAAAAAGATAATCATTCTCCACAACCAACAGTGAGGATCCCATCCAACATCGTAAACCCTCAATTTGATTAGGTTCGATTTTATCTTGGTAAATATAGCAACAAATTACGAACGATCAAGCTGCTAGATCATTTCATTTTCACTTCAGGATTTTCCAACATCTTAAGGATAGGTAAGTCACGAACTTCATATGGAGGTTAAACCAATATGAACTATAGTTAGATAATTTGGAGATTCTAGTAAAATGAATTCAATTGTGTTGTGTATTCAATTGTTTCATCAATGAAAAAAAGATCGCTTTATTACCAAATGACTTAAATGGGGTTTCAAGGCCTTGTCCACAAGCCCTACATTGCATAGCCCTCCTATAAATGAAGTATACATAATCTCATTTGGTTCATGTGTTTCATTAGCCTAAAATCCTACTTGATATTCATATTTGGACATAGAGATGATATGAGAGTGTCGTAGGTAATAGTAGTGGGGTTTCTCATTCTATCAAACAAATCCCATGCATCCTCTAAATGATTATCAATGAAGGTCGCCTTCATGAGCATGTTATAAGTGTAAGAGTATGGGGAAATTGGCATGGCCTTGAATACAAATGTTGGAGGATATCAAAATGTTTAGCATTGATTAATGCATTGAGAAGTGTGTTGAAAGACCTAATGGTGGGTTTCTCGTACCCAAATAGTGGGTTGTTTTTTTTATTTGGTTGAAGAATCGGCTTGTGTGTTTAGTAGAAATCATGTCCTATGGAAAGTGAGAAGGCATACATGGCAACATGATCCAAGTTTCCAAGGAATCCATTCTTACATCTCAAACAACGCAACAATGAAGGTCATGCCTACATCTGAAAGAATGCAAGAGACGCATTAATGAGAGCTCATTTCCAACTAAAGAAATTATATAAATAATAAATTTTATAAATGCATATTTACTTCGAATTGAGATGACTTAGGAAATGCAGTGATCCTAAATTGTGTTATCATTTTTTTTGTAATTGTATTAAATAAAATATTGAACCATCATAAAGTCTACATAGTGTTGAAAACTCTCTAATGTCAGTTTGTTAACTTACCCTAATGGTCATATCGTTAGAGGAAATTTGTGTAATATGTATAATATATATATTATTGATGTACACATTAATTGAATTGTCCGCGTTCCTTTTCCGTCGTCTTCTTTGCCTTCTTGATCTTGTTGTTAGTTATTTACTTTCTTGGATATATTCTTAACAGTGGTATCAGAGCACTATAGTTCTTAGTGCATGGTAACACCATGGTAGTTTTCCATGGTAGATGGAATCTGAGCTGATGAACGCTTGAAACTAATCCTTTAGCCGCAGAAGAATTGTGTGCTCCGACTGAGTTTGAGTCCCAATCTACAAGAAATCAGAGGTATACCGAGTTAATAATATTTTTAAAAGTCAAAGTTTGATTTTTTGGGGAAATCTGCTTGGATATATATATGTTTTAAAGATTAAGAGGCTGATGTGAAAGTTTTATTGGAGTGAGATATATATATTGTTTGAAATAGACGTATATTTCGAAAAGAAAATGTATTTGATAGAGTTAAAGGAAGCAAAATAAATAAATGAGTAAGCAACCATTGAAGGTTTTTTTAAGAAGCCATGAACCTTCTGGGGATTATTTTATTTTTAAATGTGGGTGGAGTTTTTTAAAACTCTTTATGCAAATTTGAATATATATTTTGAATGAAGCAAAAATATATGTATTAATCCATTTAAATAAAAAATCAAATTGATTTCAATAATGGGAGGCATCAATTGATTTCAATAATGGGAGGCATTATAAGTAAAATAGAATAGTGGTATTTTTAATTTAAAAAAAAAAGGTAGGCATGATGGTGAAGATGCCCCTTGGATAGTCGTTGCACCAGTTTTTAAGAAAATTTTAAGAGGAGCCTCTCAATAAAGTTATTGAGAAGAAGCAAGAAAACCTGAAAGCTTCCACGTGAATTTTATTTTTTAAAGATGATCCTGGAGCTGCGGAACTAACTACTCTATTAGAAAAGAGAATTACCAACTATTGCACCAATCTACAAGTTGATGAGATCGGTCGAGTGGTATCACTTGGAGATGGTATTGCACGTGTCTATGGATTGAACGAGATTCAAGTTGGGCTCTGTTTATTAGAGAAGTGAGTTCCTCGTGTCTATGGATTGAACGAGATTCAAGTTGGGCTCTGTTTATTAGAGAAGTGAGTTCCTCAAAGCAGACCGATCATCGCCGCCGGTCCCCCCTCCCCCTTTCTCATTCGGGCTTAGCTCTGATCCCGAACAGAGCCTTAAATGAGATAAAGCACCTAGTAAAATTTATTTGGGGTTCATTAAAAACTAGAAGCTATAAAAAGAAAGTAAGATTTTAATTTTTAAAAGAGTTATTTCTTAAGCAAGTCGCCCCATTTATTTTGGCATATAAGGGAAGTGTTTTATTATATTTTAGAAAAGGTTCTTTGTAAAGCCAAGTGAAATGCCTTGACAAGATCTGATTGACAATCAAGCTTTCAATTTCGAAGCTTTATAATTGCAACAATAACATGCGATTTCATTCATGATAATTTTAAAGAATAATTTTACTTTTGCATCCTGGTTTTGAGTTTGTTCATAATTTTATGACAACTTCTACATTCTAGAGTTGTGTTTGTTAATAATTTTATGACAACTCTTGCATTCTGGACTTGTGTCTGTTCATAATTTTATGAGTTGCAATTTGTGATACTTACTGTTGTTCCTTTTGTAAGTATCAAATACTATTGAATTGAATTATGATTGTAAGTGGGTGCATTTTTTGTTGAAACCAACACCCTTCTGTTGAGATAAAAATTTTCTATTATCGAGTTGGATTATTATAAAAGGGTGGAATTGCAAGAAAACCTCACTTCAACAAAAAATAAAAGAAGAACCATTCTAAACCTGTTTCTGTTCAGAAATTTTCGTAGTCTTCTAAAAAAAAAATCAGTGAAGTCAATGAAGTTGATAACGATCAGATGATAGATCAGTGTTTTAATTTTCATATGTGTATGCACTGTGAAAGCGTACACATTGTTCTAGTAGCTTATACAGGTGTTGGATCTCTTCTTGGCCATACTTGTGAATGATGGTTAAGGGAATTTGAACCACTTGTCCCTGATAGGGGGGAATAACATCTAATGTTTTTAGTCAGGTTCCATGTTTGTTTTAGAGCCTATGAACAAATGATAAAGTATGCATCCTAGTTTCTGGTATGCAGCCTTGTTCCCGAACATATTGTTGTTGATATGGTTTTTGGTAATCCTAAAACCATTCATAGTTTTTCGAACCTTGAGCTCTTGATAGTTTTTGGTCACCTTAAAACCACCAATTAAATAGAAGACATGAAGTTTTTCTTTCATATTTTTGAGCCTTGAGCTCTTGTTAGTTTATGATCAACTTAAAACCATGCCATTTAGTAGAAAACATCAACATATGCTAGACATCCGGTTTGTGGTCTTGTGGTCATCCTGAAACCACCATATGAGTTTGTGGTCATCCTTAAGCCACCAATTTAATAGAATTTTCCATCTTCTACTATTTTTAGAGTTCAGAAAGGATCTTAAGCCCTCTGAAGATTCGCTTGACACATTACTAGTTGTCAAGAAGTGACAATTTTTCAGGCAAGAACAAACTTATGATTAAGGGGGATGTTGAAAACTCTCTAATCTTAGTTCGTTATCTTACCCTAATGGTCATATCGCCAGAGGAAAGTTGTGCAATATGTACTATATATACATTATTGATGTACACAGTGATTGAATTGGCTTAGTGCCTTTTCCACCTGTCTTCTTTGCCTTCTTGATCTTGTTGTAAGTTATTTTCTTTCTTGGCTATATTCTTAACAACATCCCGAAACCACCCGATGAGTTTGTGGTCATCCTTAAACCACCAATTTAGTAGAAACTTTCATCTTCTGCTATTTTTTTAGAGTTTAGACAACATCTTAAGCTCTCTGAATATTTTCTTGACAAATTACTAGAAGTGGTGGTTTTTTAGGCAAGAACGAACTTATGATTAAAGGGATGTTGAAAACTCTCTAATCTTAGTCATTTATCTTACCCTAACAGTCATACCGTTAGAGGACAATTCTGCAATATATATATATATATATATATATATATATATATATATATATATATATATATATTATTGATGTACACATTAATTGAATTGGTTTACTTTCTTGACTATATTCTTAACACATTGCAGTGAAACATTCCTAGACATGAACAAACAACACAAGAAGGAAAAGATAGGAGACGTAAAGCCGTGTGAATAATGAAGACCGTTTGAATAAAGAACTTAGAGCCAGGTAAAGAGGCATATGTCACAGTAATGCTCCAAACAGAAAACAACCAAAGTCTACTTGAAGTGAAGCTTTCTAAGGTTTTAATGTCCATCACCAGTTCCTTCAACAAGGTAATGCCACAATTGCATGCGGTGAGGCGATGGCCTAGCAATTAAGATCGAGAGTTTGCACAAACCTCGACTGCACCAATTAAGATCGAGAGTATAATTTTTTCCCACATTAGGATATCTTCTGTCATAGGGATCCAAAACGCACCAACTAATCTGCGATAATCTGTGGGTACAGTTGACCGTGAGGCTAAAAGCTAGAGTTCCTAGGCAGTAAACATACGAGGCCAAAGCTAGAGTCCCTGGTTTGGCTGTTGGGAGGGACTAATAAGCGATTAACAATTTGGATGTTTGTGTACTCCACAGGTCAACCTCTGGTTTGGGTTGATATACTATGGAATTTGAAAACCATGTCTTATGAGTCTAGAGGGTTATTTTGAAAGCTCTTCTAGAAAGCAGATTAAAAGTATTTATTTAAGACATCATCTCGGAGTATTGATTCCGTCTTGACTTTAGGGTTATAGTTTTCTTGATGTACTGAGTGCCCACTTGTGGGCAGGATAATAGCTACGCGTTTAACTCTAGACTTCTTCAAAATGATTGATTAAGGCTGCAGGACGAGAAGTGCTTTAATATTTGTCTGCATGTTTCCGGTCAATGCGAGAATCTTAAGTATGTCGGAGACTTATCCTACTTCCGTTTTCATGGCGTTTTCACTATAGATTTCAGAGAATTTGCATTCTTAACGTTGCTATCCTGAAATGAAATATGCACGGCAGTGTGCGATCCAGTCCATTTAATCATTGAATAACTGCGACTTGAATTTTGCAGCTGACGCAGCGTCAACCGGTAAGTCTGCGATCCGGTGGAAATATATATTTCGTGGAAGGCATTAAATAGAAATTTGGTGTCGCTTAAAATTGTCAACCACGTGAAATTTGTCCTCCAAAACCAGTGAAATTTGCTTTTGTCATTGTCGAATTCCGGCAACCGGGAACCTAATTTCCCTTCGATATTCGCAATCCCATTTCCATGGAGAGGGACAGTGTTTTTATCATGATTTGCATTGCGTCGAGATAAATTTTTAACAATTTATTTTCAAAGTCTTGATGTTACGGAAAAGAATATTGCCCCACGCTGACTCATGCCATATACACCGACGCTAACACAAGGCTGAGTGGATTAGGTGAAATTCGCAAAAGTTACAAATAAAGTCTTGTTTGGCTTTCCCGGTTGCAAAAGGGGTGATGGACACAACGTTGCTTACGTGGTAAAAGAAAGATCTAAAACTACTTTCATGAAAATACAGTCTTTTCATGTGCAAAAATACAAAAGCATATCTAAATATTAAAACAAATAAGTGGGATGTTTGTGTACTCCAGAGGTGGAAACCTCTAGTGTGGGTTGTATCTAATGTAGAATATGAAAACCATTGTTTTTGAAAGCTCTTCTAGATAGCAAATAAAAAATATTTAAGACATCATGTCGGAGTACTGATTAAGTCGTGACTTTTGGGTTATAGTTTTGTCAATGTACCAACTTTCCTCGGGAGGATAAAAGCTATGCGTTACGGGAACTGCTTTAATATTTGTCTGCATGTTTCCAGTCAATGCGAGAGTCCCCACTATGTCGGCGACTTATCCTACTTACATTCTTTTCATGGTGCGAGAGTCCCCAATATAATTAATAGACATGGATGCCTATAAATCCTTTAAAAACATCTATTTCTTATGGGGCACACCATTTTATGAGTTCATAAGAATGCTTGTAATGAATTTTTTTTTTAAAGAAATTTTTAATTAATAATTTTAAAATCAAATATTTTTTATAATAACAATTTTTTTTATAATTTTGTTATTGTATATTGATATAATGATTGCATTTATGTGTAATGGATTACACTTATGTTATATGCAACAATGTAAATCATCCACATATTAATTAATGAGCAATGCAATATTTTACAACATTTGACAATGCAATAAAATAAGAAACACATGTTATTATATATGAATAAGAGACCCGTAGTCATACAAAATGGAACAACCTAAAGGTCCACAATAATCAAAATGGAACCAATATGTAATTGTTACAGTTATTGGTAACATGTTGTCATGCAATTGGGACATTATGTCCACTACATTAAGCAAAATCCTTGATTTTTACTTACAGATATCCTAAAACATACAACTTTCAGCAACATTCAATTATATTGATTGTCATCCATCACTTGAACTGTTGTCATCGCTTGAACTACATGCATCCCTTGTTTATTGATCAGTTGTAGGCGATATTGTACTTTGGTTATTTAAACATATGTTTTCTTTCTCAACTTGTTTTTGACGTTCCATCTAGAAACATAGAAATAAAGTGTAATAAGTAAATCCACATTTATATAGTAGAATATACATGATTGAGTAAATAAAAAAGTGTATCATAACAAATAGTTATTTATAAACAATACACATTATTTTGAAGCTATGCCTCATGTCATGTGTTAAAATGTCTTTTGTTGGCTCCTCTCCATACTTTGTTTCCTACATGTTTAATATGTCATGACAAAGCATAGTCAATATAATTAATATGAATGTTTCTTATTGTTTCATTAATCATAAAACAATGGAAGTTAAGTAACACAACTATTTACAAATTGTTCAATTTAACCTTGATACTTCAACATATACTCACAACCCTCACTTAATTCAATGTTGATGAATTGTTCAGTTGGCTCTTCTTTGTATGTTAGCACCTATTAGAAGACATACATGGACGAGTGTAAATTAATTGTTTAAATATAAGGATCACAACAAATATGAAAACTTAAGTACTTACAAACTTTGTGATGCAGAAACATTCTTCCACATCAGAAGATGTGCCAACAAACCAACACATAGGCATGCATTGGAGAAAGGGAGAGGCATCGACCCTCCCATTTTTAAATTTGAAATATGATCCTATACGGATTTGTGTTGTAAGGATGAGTAAATCCAAGCCATACCTTTGTACAAGTAGTGGATAGGGTCGCCTTAATGGTTGTCTGTAAGCAGGTCTAGATCTTAGTCAGGTCTGGATCTTCATTCATTGCAAGAAGTTGTAGGGATAAGGTGTCTTAATTGAGACAGTGATGGCACTAAGGTGATAGAGAGGATAAGCTCGAGGAGCTCTCTTGGAAGAAGAGAGATTATGAGAGACGAGAGTTAGGAGGAGGATTTTGAGAGAAGAGTTTAAGAAGCTCGAGAGCTTAGAAATAGGATTAGATAGTTCTTTGAGAGAGCTTGAGAGAGCTGAGACTCTGTTGTAGTCCAGCCTACACATATTGTAATCAAGTTTTCATATTAATGAAAAAGACAACATTTTTTCTTGCACATGGTTGTTTATGTCTTTGTGTGTTTATGTATGTTGTAGATGTATGTGATAGGTTGCATCTGCAGTAGGAAGATAGATTCCTCTATCTTTTTTTTATTTTGAAATATTGTTCTGGATTCTTTAGGTTGTGCAAGGAGTGCACAACAAAACATTGACGATTTTGTAGCCAGTGCAAGGAGTGCGTATATGAACTCTAAGGAGTCAGAAAAGAAGTGTCAGGAGGGCACACCAGAGTGATAAAAACTCAAGAGGAACATATGGGTTACTGAATACCTTAGAGGGGAAATTGTGCAGAGAAAGCACAGAGAGACATAGTCACTAAGAACTCTGTGGAGCTCTGCCAAGTGGGCATTGAGCAGGTGCAAGTGTGCACAAGGAGAACTCTCTATCGAGTTCGAATAGAGGAATATAAGGGGAAGATAGTCACAGAGTTACTGAACACTCTGTAGAAAATGCTTAGCAAGGTGTACTTTGAGCAAGAGGTTGTCAGGAGGGCACACAAACCCTTTGAAGGGAGCATAAGGGCCGAGAGCCTTAAGAGACTGAGTAAACCAAAAATTTTAGAAGAGATAGAGAAAAGAGTGAGAAAAGACAGACTCATACCAAGTCCAAAGCAAAGAGCAAAGAGTGATTTGAAAGGAACACACGTCGATAGATTGTAAGGATCTGAGAACTTGTGATCCAGAGAGAAGGAAGGAAAGAAGAGACATAGTGTAGACGTTGATCAAGAGGCATCACTTGAGATCGCAAGATCAACGGTCAAGTTCAATTGTAGGGACAAAAAGTGCTCGAACATTAAAAATATGAGAGTAGGCTGCAATTGAAAACCATAGTATTGGAAAAGGGGTACGTGGCAACTGGAGGTGAATTGCAGGGAGAAAAGTGGTGTGGTCTCAAACCACTTTTGGCCACCCCGCAATCGCGTGTTTATGTGAGGGCATAGCCAGAGGTCACATACGAGAAAGGGGCCTAACATAAGGAGCTAGTGCCCGCAAATTGAAGAGTTCCAAGAGCGTTAGAGAAAGGGCCCGTGGGTTCCACAGTACCTGCACCTCAGGAGAAAAAGGGGCCTGGAAAAGTTGATTTGGGTTCAAGTAGGAGCTGGAAGAGTTGATCCGACTCAACATATTGAAAGATCCTAGACCGAGAGGTCACAGAACCCCTAGGAGGGGAGGGGGGCTGCATCACTTTGTGACCAACCATTTTATTCCTTGTCGTAAAGTCTTATGTTCTAATTGGGTCCCGAACCTCACTTCCTCTGATTTCTTCTCCATCTTAGTTAATGGGTCTCCTTCAACTACCTTCTCCCGAACTACAAGCATTCGCCAAGGAGACCCACTCTCTCCCTTCCTTTTTATTCTTATGGATGAAGGCCTTGGCAGGATGCTTAAGAACGAGCTAGTAGCAGGTAATCTATGAGGTCCTTCCTTGCATGGAAATCCTCCCCTCACCTCCCAATGGTTTTTTCATGATAATCTCCTTTTTGTCAATCCCTCTATTCAAGAGGCACACTCCTTCAAGAGGGTCTTACACTCCTTCTCAGAAGCTTCAGGCACCTCCGTCATTATGGAAAAATCTCAAATTTTCTTTTTTAACAATGATTTACTTACTCAGCGCAATATAGCCCACATTCCTGGATTTTTTTTTTCCACCCTTCCCTCTAAATATCACTGCCCCCCCTGATCTAGGATCTTTTCATCGTGACTTATAAAGAATTTTATTAAATGAGCATAAATTAATGTGCACCATTAAAGAAGGGAAAACTTATAAATGAAGAGACATAAGAATCATATCTAAACACAAAACTTGATAATAGAGTTTGTCCCTAGTGGACTACATCTTCGGGTCCTCCTCTCAAATGGGTAGGCTCTTTTATTAACTCAATGAAAGAATTTGGAAAATACATGAATATACCTCATTCTGAAATCAAGCTACAGAAATAATGTTCAAATCAGAAATAAAACATCACCATTGGATTCATGGAGTTGAATTACCCAAAAATGAATGTCTCCACACTCTGATCCAACTCTGGCACTCCCAGGCCCAAGAGAAATCTTGTCTCGATTTCCCTGCCTGCTGCAACCTACAATAATGACATAACTTGTCTCGAAATCCATGTCGTATTGTACAGTACAGTCGCGGGCCTTTCACCCCGGATCTGGCCCGAAATTCATTCTTAAATATTAAACGAGACGGATATACCAAGGCACAACCCTTGGTGCGTTGGTTAGAGCGGAGTTTTAAGGGATTTGTTCTGGGCAGAGGTTCCGGGGTCGAACCCCCTGGACTCAGTTTTTGGTAGTGGTTACATATATGTTTATCCATAGTTAAAATTGTCGCTATGTCTGTAGGTTCGCTAGTAACTCCGCTAACGATTGTTGTAGATTTCATGTGGTCTGCCATATTTGGCGGGCCCACCAATTCTTTTTTTAAAAGAAAATTGATTCATGAGCTAACATTGGTGTAACACCACCTTTTGACTTGGACAACCAAGATTACTTGAAGCTTAAACACCTTTATTTTCTATTCACATGTGAAACTATTAAATGATACACTTGAACTTTCAAGACGTATGCATCTTTATAAATGTTTAAATTTATTTGGATAATGATAGATATGATGCGATATATTGTGAGAATGAAAATTTTATGAATGTTTAAATGTTATTGATGATGATGGATATGATGCAATCTACTATGTGAATGTAAATTCTATGAATGTCTAATTGTTATTGATGATGATGGATATGATGCGATCTACTATGTGAATGTAAATTCTATGAATGTCTAATTTTTATTGATGATGATGGATATGATGCAACATATTGTGTGAATGAGAATCCTATGAAGGTTTAAATGCTATTAGAATGATGTTGGATATGATGCAATCTATTTTGTAAATGATAATTTTATGAATAGGTGTCGTCAATTGGATTAGGGGATATTATGAGATCTATTTCTAACTTGAAAACTTTGATGTTAAAATTGTTGGTACGTGGATATTGAATTGAAATTATGGTTGTATGCAATTACATGATGATAATGCCTAGAAATGTATGAGTTTGTGTTACAAACTAAACTGCAGGTTATGGGCTATGAAATAGCCAAGGGATAATGATGATGAAGTGGATGTCATGACCACTAGCAGAGAAACATTATGGTATGAATCTTTGTATGTGAAATTATATTGGTTTGGATGCATTGCTATGATATGTGGACCAGTGCAGGATTTCAGGTGGTGAGACTGCCCAAAACTGAATAGACGATGAAAAAACTCCCAACAACACGGTTCCACTATATATTCCATTGTAGGGTGTGTACCCTAGTTATGATTAGGAGGGGTGGAGGCATTTTCCACCGTGTATCCTTCGAAACCTGAAGTTATGGGAGGACGATGTTAGCTCACGCTCCCCTAGACGTGTGATGATGACTGTCAGTTGTCTGCTGGGGAAGCTTGGTCAAGATAGTGACACTTCCGCTTACGAGTTCTATTTGGGGTTAGGTCAATATAGTTGACGCTTCAAGATAGTCCAATATAGGAAGGATAGGATTGGAAGATGGAAGTAAGTTAGGGAGGAAGGATGAGTAGAAATAGTTGAGAGTGTGTGGAGATTTGTCTTATGGTGGAATTTATTGTTTTTCTTTCTGAAAAGAAAATGTATATATATATATATATATATATATATATATATATGAATATTCATAATTATGTAACTAAACTACAATTGTCTAAATAACATGGTTCTACAATTGTCTAAAGATTTCACAAACATTTGATTGGTCTATTTTCTTTTATAAAATGAATAGTCTTGTTGAATGGATTGGATGCATATGGAAATTACTATAGAGATGATAGTTATTGATATTAGTACATGAATGGGACTTGTATGTACTAGCTACATATGCATTTCTTGCACATGTACACTAGTATGTATGAGTTTCTTGGCTTACTTACTAATAGATGTCGGTTATTTGTAAGGAATGTGTGAACCATGTTTCTTTTCCCGTGTATCATAAAATACTTTAACTTCGAGACGAAGTTTCCTAAAGGGTGGGTGTATGTAACAACCCTAGTTAAATAGTTGCTTAAGGTTTATCAAGTATAGTTAACTAAATAATTAACTGTCCTAATGTGTATTAGTTAAATGATGATGATTTATTAACAATATTAATTAATTAATTAATTATTGTTTAATATATGTTGATTAATTAATTAATTGATTAATTAACACATTTAATGTTTGTATAAAAAATTAAAGGCTTAATAACTTTTAATTTATTATTAGAAAACTTTACGAATGAAGGGAAAGGGCATTGAATCGAGGGATAAGGTATTGAATGGAGGGATAGGATATTGAATGGATGGATAAGGTGGGTGGCATTAAAGAAAGGTAGGAGGTGGTGAATGGGAGGAGGATATGAGGGGGTAGAGGCCTTCGGGAGAGGGGTTATGAAATTTTGTGAAGAGGAAACATTATTGGGAGAGAAGGACTGTATTTTCTGTTTGGTATTTTTCTGGTCTGGAGTTTGGGTGGACTGTTACAGGCGTGCACCAGGTTGCTGGGAGTTTTGGGCTCAGGGGCCAGGAATCCTCACGGAATCCTGGAGCTAGGGAGCTCGATAGGCTCTGTTCCTAGCTGGCAAGGAGGAAGATTTGGTTTTGGACAGGGTTTGAGCAGAGTTTGGGTAGAGCAGCAGAGAGGACAACTGAAGATTGGGGAATTAGCATCAGACAGAGGTATGTATTTTAGTGATTATGCTGTGTTACATGATGGTTATGTGATTTATTTTTATGATATTAATAAATTTAATTTCTGCTAAATAAATTATGGTTAAATGTTGAAGATTAATTTGTACAGAATAACATTTATCTACTCTTTTTTTTTTTTTTTTAACTTGTGTTTTATAAGGCTCTGTGGGGACATAGACCTTACACATGGTATCATATCCCTGTTTTAAAAACTTGGACCAGGGCCTACCCACCTACCCAATTTAGGAATGGAACTGTTCCCACCCA
>ML787828.1:333325-350629 GCA_009831015.1 Picea engelmannii | reverse complement strand
CACTGACTCTTCTTCCTTTTTCCTCTGTAAGCTCTTGCTGTGCGCATTTTCTTCAAGGCTATTCCTCCTGAGCTTTTATCCTTCTTATCCTACTATCTCTACTGTTGCCATTAATGACAACAATCATCACTGCATTCTATCCATTGAATTTGCCAACAGGCAGGATTTTCAACCAAAAAGATGATCGAATACAAGGAGAATAACAATCACAACATACTTGAATTTTTTTATTTTTTTGTCTCATCTTTTGTTGTCTAACGGAATTTGTTTCCCCCATAACTGACGTCACATAAAATGAATCCCTCGACTTTGAATTGGGCCTGAATCGGATTTCTAAGTTGTCTCGGATGTCAATGGTTAGGAACATTACAAGGAAGACACCTTAAACCCCAAGTTTTCGATGACAGAGGGAAATTAACACTTAACAAAGAATAGAATGTTGAATAACCAGCCAATGCAGGCAGGCCATATCTAGAAGACACAAGATATTCAAAAAATAGGGATAGATCTAGTTGGCAGTGCCAATGAAGTCCAAGACCCGAAATTAATATTCAACTTGTTTTTTTTTATGAATCAAGAATTTGATCGTCAAGAAGACTGTCAACAAGCTTCATTATTGTACATTTTTTTTTTTGTTCGGCGGCAGGCCAAATCGCAGTCATTGTGGCAAATATTCTCAGCTGTATTTTGTAATCCATCTTATTTGAATATAGAATATTTGCATTTTTTTTTAATGGTGTTTTCCAATCGCTGGTATTGCTTTTCATTTTATTTTGTACCTTTTTCCTGTGTCATTAAACATGGACGACAAGATTTTATTTCTGCTTCCCAATACTTCATTTTAAATAAAGGGTACTATGTTCATTCCTTACATTTTACATGGAAGAATAATTTGTCATGGTCCATACTTATGTGGCGCCTTCCCTATACTTGAAGAAAGAAATTGGAGGACCCGTCCTTCTTTCATTATTTGGATCCCGTAAATAGAATGATTTAATGACTATTACAACAAGGAAACTCAAGTGCTGATGTCATGTTCCTGTTCAATATCTTGCATATATTTCAGCTTATTCTGTTTTATAATATCTGTGCATATATACTAATATGAGTACTATTGGAATAAATATAAAAACTTTCTCTTGGCCAAAACTTAGCCAATTATGTTTAGGTTTGTGGTATCCAACACCTAAGTTCCCTGTTCTGTCATATACATCTTGCAGCCAAAGAACTTCTGTGATCTACAATTTATTCTTTTACTAGTGAGAACTCACCAAGGGCTCGAAAAGATTGACATTAACAAAGGAACAGTATATTTTCTTCTGTGACATACTTAGCCCTTTTCTCGTTTTCTTCTTCCTGTCTATTATCGCTTTCTGGTTATATACTTAGTCGCCTTTATATGATCACGGGTTCCAAGGTTGGTGGGCTGACATATCTTCATCTCCATCTATATCCTCGCATGAGGAATCTGATCGATCATTGTTCCTTTATATACTTAGCCAATTTTAAGGTCGCGGTTGCCGGGCCATAAATACACCCTTGTGATAAATGTATCCCTATCTCCCTTGGTCTACATCCCAATCTAGGATAAGGTCCACCCGATGCTTATTAGGGCCATTCACCACAGGTACACCCCTGTGGGTGAATATCTGCATGATGTTTCCACAAACTGGAGGAACACTAGCACATAGAGTCTTTTGTCCTTTGAAGAATACGCCTAGGACATTCTCCTTAGTCAAAGCATCATGAACACTCTCAATAATGTCTTCCCGATGCTTCTAACTTCAACACTCCTTCTCATCTAGGGAGACTTTCTGCATCGCGCCAAGATTTTTTATTTTGAACTTTGAGGCCAACTCCCTCTTGCACTTGTCACTAAGCCTTTGTTGATGTAATCATATCCATCATGCACCTAGTTGATGTATAATTATCCTCATATGCACTTTTGATCAACATAGATCACTCCATATTGGAGCAAGGATGTGATAGTGTTAAATTCTTGCTGCGTTATATACATGTTGCACTCAAAACTTCCGTAGTTTCAACAAAATTTGCGAACCGAACAACATCTTGTAAATTGGGAGATGATTTACATTTGAACCATAAATAATCTATTAATATATATTAATATGAATACTATTGAAATAAATATCAAAACTTTCTCTTGGCTAATACTTAGCAAATTATCTATCCACCAGGTTCCAGGTTCACGGTATCCAACACCTGTGTCCCATGTTCTGTCATATACATCTTGCAGCCAAAGAAATTCCGTGATCTGCAATTTATTCTTTTACTAGTGATAAATCAACAAGGGTTCAAAAATATTGGCATTAATAAATGAGAAATGGATTTTCTACTGTGAGATACTTATCCCCTTTCCCCTTTTCTTCTTCCTGTCCATTATCACTTTCTGGTTATATACTTAGTCTCTTCTCTATGATCACGGGTTCCATGGTTGGCAGGATGACATATATTCATATCCATCTATATCCTCAATGATGAATATGACCAATCGTTGTTCCTTTCCATACTTAGCCAATTTTATGGACGTGGTTTCTAGGTTGGCACATACGAACTCGCCTTTTCTTCTTCTCGTCCATTATCACTTTCCGGTTATATACTTAGTCATATTTATATGATCATCAGTTCCAGGGTTAGCGGGATGACATATCTTCATCTCCATATATATCCTCACATGACAAATCCGATCGACCGTTGTTCCTTTCCATACTTTGCCAATTTTATGGTTGCGGTTGCCGAGTTGGCGCTTACGAACTCGATTTCTTATTGTTTTGTGATATACATATTGCAATCAAAACTTTCGTGATCTAGAACTCCACCATGGACTCCTCGAATACATTAAATTCTCTCAAAGTATCTTTCGCTACCTTCCATCCCCACTAACTTCGCTTCCTTCCTAATATACATTAACTATTCTCTTAATAGTGACAACTGAACACATTGGTACAAAAGAATTGGCACTCGATCCTTCGTCATATAACAATTGACTACCGGACTCCGACATTGTCCCCTCTTCCATGTTACACATTATGCATTCAAATGTTCTAAGCTATACAATTTGGCCATCGAGGCCTCGCGTATTCTGGGAAGACCTTGTCACCCTATTTTGGATCCTCACATTGGCGGGTTCACAAAATCTCCAACTCCTAGTCAATGTTTCTTGTTCTGCCCATCCTCGTACTTCTTTCCAAATATGAAACACCAAAGGTTTAATACTAAAACACCATCATGCAACAAACGTAAAGATCGTCATTAATAAGAAAAATTCTGGAGAACCAACTATCCCTACAGAACTTATCCAGAAACATGCAAAGAAGGTATTTCTAGGTAATGGAAAAGCTATTACAAATTTCAATATATTAGCGAAAACAAGTCTGGGCCAACGATTCCCTATTCCATACTTGAACACTTTTTCAATTGCAGATTCTTGGATTGATGGCCTCAAAATTGTGTTTCGAATCTTCTGGGAGTTGCAAACAGTGCCCGGAGTTCCACAATATACAATTTGTCCACTAGAATGCCTTGTCACGAGATCTTTCGTGAGTTGCAAATAGTGCTCGAAATTCCACAATATACAATTTGTCTGCTGGAATGCCCCATCACGAGCCCAGTCATCCGCCGTTTTTTTTCCTTCCTATTGCTTATGGATTTCAATGAAATTTTCGAACCAAACAAGATCCTGCAAATTGGAAGATGATCTGCATTTGGACAACAAATAATCTATTAATATATATTAATATGAATACTATTGAAATAAATATAAACAATTTCTCTTAATTTTTCCTCTTTTCTCCCCCTCTATTATCCCTTTGTGTTTCTATATTTAGTCGCATCTATATGATCACAACATCCTGGATTCACAAATTGGCAACACTTTATCTATATCTTCACACCATGAGCCTGATCAACCACTGTCTCTTTCAATACTTAGCCAATTATCTGATCATCGAGTCCCAGGTTTGCGGTATCCCATGTTTCGTCATATACATATTGCACCCAAAGAAATTTCATGATCTGCAAGTTATTCTTTTACTAGTGATAACTCATCAGGGGTTCGAAATGATTGGCATTAATAAACGAACAATAAATGTTCTTCTGTGAGATACTTATCCCTTTTTCCCTTTTCTTCTTCCCGTGTATTATCTCTTTCTTCTGTGAGATACTTATCCCTTTTTCCCTTTTCTTCTTCCCATGTATTATCACTTTCTGTTTATATGCTTAGTCGCCTTTCTATGATCGCGGGTTCTAGCATTGGCATGCTGACATATCTTCATCTCCATCTATATCCTCACATGACGAATCCGACCGACCACTGTTCCTTTCCATACTTAGCCAATTTTATGGTCGTGGTTTCTGGGTTGGTGCTTTCGAACTCTATTGCTTCTTGTTCCATGATATACATATTGCACTCAAAACTTATGTGATCTACAATTCCACTGTGGACTCCTTAGCCCTTTTTCCCTTTTCTTATCCCTATGTATTATCGCTTTTTGGTTATATACTTAGTCACCTTTCTATGAGCATTGGTTCTAGCATTGGCAAGCTGACATATCTTCATCTCCATCTATATCCTCACGTGATGAATCCAACTGACCGTTGTTCCTTTCCATACTTATCCAATTTTATGGTCGCGGTTGTCAGGTTGGCACTTTCGAAATTTGTTGCTTCTTGTTCCATGATATACATCTTGCACTCAAAACTTTCGTGATCTACAATTCCACCGTGGACTCCTCGAACTCGCAAGATTCACTCTACCACGGTTCAAAAATGTTTGTAAGTATCTGTCGTTGCCTTCCATCCCCACTAACTTCTCGTCCTTCCTAATATACATTAATTATGCTCTTACTAGTGACAATTGAACACATTGATACGAAACAATTGACATCTGATCCTCCACCATATACAAATTGACTACCGGATTTCGACATCGTCTCGTCTTTCGTGTTACATATTATTCATTCAAATGTTCTGAGCGATACAATTTAACTGTCGGGGTGTTACATCTTCTAGGGAGACCTTGTCACCCTATTTTGGATCCTCGTGTTGACAGGTTCATGAAATCTCGAATTCTTAGTCATTGTTTCCTGTTTTGGCCATCCTCGTACTTCTTTCCAAATATGCAACACCAAAGGTTTAATACTAAAACACCATCATGAAACAACCATAAGGATCCTCATTAGTAAGCCAAAGTCTTGAGGACTAACCATCCCTATAGAACTTGTCAAGAAACATGCAAAGGAGATCTTGCCAGGAAATGGAAAACCTATTACAAATTTCAATATATTAGCAAAAATAAGTCTGGGCCAACATTTCCCTATTCCATACTTGGACACTTTTTCGATTATGGGTTCCTGGAATGATGGCCTCAAAAACGTCTTTGGAATATTCCGCAACTTGAAAACAGTTCCCAGAGTTTCACGATATACAATTTGTCCACTGGAATTCCTCATCACGAGCCCAACCGTCCGCCCTTCCTTTCAATAACTACCCCCAAGTTGGCTATATTTGCATGACATTGTACATTTACTATGTATCGAGTCCACCCTTTCATTTCCCTATTTCATACTTAGAAAATTTTTCGATTGCGGGTTCTCAGACTAGCGGGCTTAGGATTTTGTTTCAAATGTTCCATGACTAGCAAGAAGTACCTAGACTTCCACAATATACAGTTTGTCTGCAGGAATGCATCATCATGCCTGAGAGATACAATTTGACCCTCGGGCCCTCACCTCTCCTGGATGTATCTTGTAGCCCTATTTTGAAGCGTCACCAACCACTTTCGATAATTAGCCATTCCTTACTTGTTGTTCTGTGTCCCCGCCACCTTCCTACTTCTCTTTGGGAATGCAATTGGTAAGATTTAATTCTAGCACTTCGTTGTGTATGAAACTTAAACATGTCATTAAACATTTTTCATTCGAGTCCCAAGACATACAATTTGACCTTTAGGAAGTCACGTCTCCTGGGGAACCATTGTCACCATAATTCTAAATCTCGTTCGATGGCTTTCCATACTTCCCATTTCATGGAATCTCTTTCGCGGTTCCTCGGGTTGGAGGGTTCACGGAATATCCAATTCTTAGGCATTGTTCACTGTTCTCAACCAAGGTTTATTGTTAATAGTTCATCATGCAACAACCGTACTGATCGACATTAAAAAGCAAAAGCGTAGACCAGACAATGAAATTTAATTAAAGCTCGACTCGTCGAATTTAAATTAATTTATCTTGTCTTACTTTCTCTTTTCTGCCCATAGACATGTAGAAAAGATCTTTCCACACAATGGGATATATATTACAAGTTTCAATATATTAGAGAAAATGAATCCGCCCAGCCATTTCTCTATTCCATACTTAAGACACGTTTTCGATTGCGGGTTCTCGGATAGGCGGGCTCAGGTTTTCACCTCCATTGTTTTGTTTCCTGCAAGCATTACTCGGACTTCCATGATATACAAATTTCCCTTTGGACTGTCCTATCATACCCTCTTCGGTGTTATTCGTATTTCACTCAAAAATTTATGAGACATACATTTTGACCCTCGTTCCCTCACCTCCAACAGTTGTACCTTGTAACCCTATTTTGAAGCCCGCCCAACCTCTTTTGATAATTAGACACTCCTTAAATCCTCTTTCTTGTCCCTGCGATCTCTATACTTCTTTCTTAATATGCAATTAGAAACCTTTCATGCTAACAACTCACCATGCAGGAACCGTCAACATTGTCATTAATGAGCGAAACGCTCAAGGAGATCTCCCATTAATATGCATTAAACCAAGATCCGTGAAGAGTTATACTGTCCCTTCCGATTGTTCATCTCAAACATGGGTCATCGCATTGTCCCATTCAAGAAATATCCAATGCTTAATCACTCATTTCTGTATCCACCATGTTCGCACTTTTGTGTGTGCAATTACTAGTCTTTAATGTTAACAACGCACCATGCAACAACCGTCGAAATTATCATTAATCAGCAAAAGTCTCGAGGAGATCTCCCATTCACATGAATTGGATCAAGATTTGCGCAACGTTATATTATCCCTTCCAACTCTTCATTTCAATCATCGTATAGAGAAAACAAAGGTTCTTGTAAACTTATGGCACCAGGTCGACAACAGTTTTGTGGAGATACAATGAATATCTTTGGACATCAGGACCAGAACTTCCAGTGGTCCAGTGCATACTTTTACTATTCATCCCGTTCCTCCTAGAACGAAGTGATTTGGACCTCTGGAATCGCTCGTGCAGGCTGTGTCCCTGAGGTTTTTGACTGTAAGGAGGTGGTCTCTTGGTGCACCGAAAAATATTTTTCAAGAGAAAGAATTATTCCACTGCGCGACCATTCTCATGTTTCTTTGTTACCTCAGGTCTTCCACAAGATGTTAAAATTGTCGGAGCCAACATTGACCTTCAGAGGACAAGACTGCAAGCAACTTCTAGAAAAACATGATAACAGGTTGGAAATCTTAGCCAAGTTCCTCGAAGACTCGACAACGGTTCCTGAAGATATCACAAATTTGCAGGTAAGTTCCTTTAGAAATCCATTTCAGGAAATTGCTTGGTTGCTTAAAAGAATAATAGGAGATGCATCCACAACAAGCATTTCTCGTATAGTTATTTATATTTTGTACTTCACAGTCAAGGAAAAATTCATTTTCGATTGGGGGATGTTAATTTCCATTGAAATTTGTTCCCAACTATCACAATTCAAAGAATCGAATAAATTTTATATGCCATCCTACTTGATTTTCGCAATAGTGTGTTGTTTTCCATTTCCAAAACTGTCTCTTCCCAAGAAAATAAACTATGGATTCAACCCAGTAACATTCTGGTACTAGGCCATGTGGAGGCACAAGGCCTCCCTTTGTTTTTATGAAGTTTTTAATGACTTTGTCTCAGTTTTCAAAGATTTATTGTTAGGGAATGATGCTACCTGGATGTCTATCCAGGCAACCAAGTTTTTGAATAGGACGGGGACACTTGAAGAAAATGAAAATCACAGTGTACTAATGGTCTTTGGCTCCAAGGAAAATCCTTCTTTCCTTCCTTGCCACATCATAGACAAGATGTTTGTTACAGAAATAACAAGGAAATACAACCACTGGTTGCATTTTTTTCATCACAAGAAAAAACATAGTTCATTCCTTTGCCCTGGAAAGTCGGGGACTTCATGTGCAGAAACGTCAACAAGATTGATGAATTCATAGGCCATTTCAAGAACTTGAACCTAACATATGCTGAAAGGCTAAAAGGGTTCGACCCTAACGGGATTTTACGAGAACATTTACTAGCAGTTGGCGTTAGCATCTCTTTTATCGATAGATGCCTGACCAAAGACAAGGACAATGACGAAACAATCCTTCTTCTGGCAATTGGGATGTAGAGACATTCAAAGCACGATTGAATTGTACAGATAACAGGGAAAAGTATCTGATGAGAAGAGTGTCCAGTCCCCCGCCATCACTCCCAAGAGAACGACATCACAGAGAATCGCTTCAATGGCCCACCTAAGTAAGAAATAAACCCATAAATATTCAAAGGGAGGAGGAGATAAGAACCTTCCTCACACAAAAATTGATAGTTCTCACAAATTTCCCCTGATAAAGAAGAGAAAAAACGTTGCAGAGCAAGCGGACGAACCCAAAATTGAAAGTGAACATATGCAACTTGAAATTGAATCTGAGCACATGCACAAAGTTGGTCCGTCTGAAATGGAAATAGTTGAGACCAAGATTTTTTATGAAGATGAATCCTTCGTATTCCAGAGTGTTGTTTTTGACAACCAATCTAAAAATATGGTCATTGAAAAGAGAGATGTAACAAATAGGAAAGACAACTCTCGTACAGAGATTATCTTTAGGAAAATGCGACCGTCCCAAATCTCCCTATTTCACTGTGTAATCAGTGATTCTCTTGATGATTCCATTGGAGGAATTGAAGTAGAGAATGCCAAACTGAAAGACTGCATCAAGGAATTTGAGGAGGCTTTCATTGCTACCATAGAGTTTGCTAGTCCTTTAGCAAAAAACGTGCCTTCTACCCCTGCAACCAAGTTAAAAGTATCCTCCAACCTCCTCGCATCGTGCAAATCCCTTGTAGAGAATAACATCAAGAAAATAATGCAGCTAGTTACTGAAGCCGGGGAAACATCACAAAATACAGCTTCCTTTCGAAAGAGGGAAAATGATTTGCACGAACATTTGCAGTCAAATTTTAAAAATGATCAATGTTTTCGTGAACATGTGTTGACCCCTTTTCTCAACCATTCCATCAACAGCTCGGATCTGAAAAGAAGACAAGAGAATCTCCCCTCCCCAAAGAGGAACAAACAATTAAAAGCATGCTGGCAAAAGAAAGTTAAGAACCTCGAGCTCATTGTCGAATCATGTAAACAGGCCATATCAGAGAAAGAAGTATTATTCAGAAACCTGATCCAAATGGACTTAGCCAGAAGCACCAATGAGGTTCAAGACCCAAACTTAATTTTCAAATCCTTGTCAATGACCAAAGAAGCCTTCAATGAACAACTTGATATTTTAAAGGGGCTATCTTTCGAAAAGTTTTACGACATCTTTCAATATCGTGTAGATGAGCTCGAGAGCTGGCTACTGGACTATTCGACACACAATGAAGAAATTGAACAGAGTCTGCATAGTATTTCTATG
Organism: Picea engelmannii; assembly: GCA_009831015.1. Classification (NCBI taxonomy): domain Eukaryota; kingdom Viridiplantae; phylum Streptophyta; class Pinopsida; order Pinales; family Pinaceae; genus Picea; species Picea engelmannii. Next base: position 340,943 of record ML787828.1, on the reverse strand, counting down.
GATCTAAGGAAATTAGAAAACAATTTTTTCGACATAGAAATCTAGGATGAAATCAACGTGGCCCCCATGAGAAGCTACATTGAAGAAAGGTTCCAACGAAGAATCAACAACCTCATTGAGGTAGGGCAACAATCGGTTGGCACGATTCCATCGACCGACAATGAAATCAACAAAAATGCATCGGCTTCATAGTAAGTCTATACTGATGTCATCTTGTTTTCTTTATTAATCGAGTTATTCTACCTCTTTAAATAGAAATCTCTAACCAAACACTCATAACTTCCAATTTATTCTTTTTAGGTCTTCCTCTCTACCATCGTGCACTTCTTCTTTCTACAGTCCTAATTCTTGTACTTATTTATTTTTTATGGTCCGCAGGAGCCCCAATCCCAGTCTATATGACAAACGCATTTAAATTTCCAGAAATATGTAGTTTTGCTAAACTTCAAAGAAAACTAATTCAGAAATGATAATTTTTTTTTTCCAAGAACCTTTGTTGCAAGACATTATTAGTATTCTATTGTATTTGAATGTTTAATGTATATGCTTAAGAAATATGGAACAAATTCCAGAAATATGGAACAAATTCCAAAAATATGTAACATGTACTTTTTTTTTATGGTCTGCGGGAGCCCCAATCCCAGTCTATATGAAAAACACATTTAAATATCCAGAAATATGGAACAGATTTCATAAATATGTAGTTTTGATAAATTAAAAAAAAAAACTAATTCGGGAATGCTAATTTTTTTTTGTCGAAGAACCTTTGTTGCAAGACATTATTAGTATTCTATTGTATTTGAATCAGAAATATGGAACAAATTTTAGAAATATGTAACAAACGAACCTTTGTTGCAAGACATTATTAATATTCTATTGCATTTGAATGCTTAATGTATATTTAATTCATGAATGCTAAAAAAATTTTGTCCGGGAACCTTTAGTATTCTATTGTATTTGAATCAGAAATATGTAACAAACGAACCTTTGTTGCAAGACATTATTAATATTCTATTGCAATTTAAATTTCCAGAGTTTTGATAAATTTCAATGAAAACTAATTCGAGAATGCTAAAATTTTTTTGTCCAAGAACCTTTGTTGCAAGACATTATTAGTATTCTATTATATTTGAATCAGAAATATGGAACAGATTCCAGAAATATGTAATAGAGCGAACCTTTGTTGCAAGACATTATTAATATTCTATTGCATTTGAATGTTTAATGTGTATTTAATTAGGGAATGCTAAATTTTTTTGTCCAGTAACCATTGTTGCAAGACATATGGAACAGATTCCATAAATATGTAACATACAAACCTTTGTTGCAAGACATTATTAATATTCTATTGCATTAAATGTTTAATGTGTATGCTTAATGCTAAATTTTTTGTGTTTACGGAACTTTGTTTAAGATTCTATTGTAATGTTTAATATTTTATTGCAAATCATTTAGACACAAGTTTTCTAAGTACCATGTTTGAAGTATACACACTCGAGGAAACACCCCAGGAAAAAAGTGCCTCATTCGCATATTAACCTGGGGGGTCATCTACAAGCCAAATGTCTTGTGGCTGGCCAATGACACACTGCAACAAAGGCCTCCTGTGCATGGATACCACATGTACTTCAACATGATTCCCAAGTGTCTGTACTCGGTCCCACCATGTCCCACCATGGCAGTGCATTTATTCTCATTCCAACCTTGCAGACTAGTTTGCAAAAACTGTGAGTCATCTTGCAGTTTTGCTGCACTGGTCTTTTTGACCAGCTCTTTAGTAACCATACCTAAATATTAAAACAAATAAGTGATTAACAATTTTTACTTAAAAATAAGTTGGATGTTTGTGTACTCCAACAGGTGAAAACCTCTGGTTTGGGTTGATATAATGTGGAATATGAAAACCATGTCTTATCAGTCTAGCTGGTCATTTTGAAAGCTCTTCTAGAAAGCAAATAAAAAAATATTTACTCGGAGTATTGATTCCGTCTTGACTTTTGGGTTCTGGTTTTGTTGATGTACCCACGGATTATAGCGACGCGTTAACTTTAGTTTTCTTAAAAAATGATTGATTAAGGCTACAGGACGAGAATTGCTTTAATATTTGTTTGCATATTTCCGGTCAATGCGAGAATCCTGAGTATGTCGGAGACTTATCCTACTTCCGTTTTCATGGCGTTTTCACTATAGATTTCAGAGAATTTGCACTCTTAACGTTGCTATCCTGAAATGAAATATGCACGGCAGTGTGCGATCCAGTCCATTTAATCATTGAAAAACTGCGACTTGAATTTTGCAGCTGACGCAGCGTCAACCGGTAAGTCTGCGATCCGGTGGAAATATATATTTCGTGGAAGGCATTAAATAGAAATTTGGTGTCCCTTAAAATTGTCAACCACGTGAAATTTGTCCTCCAAAACCAGTGAAATTTGCTTTTGTCATTGTCCAATTCCGGCAACCGGGAACCTAATTTCCCTTCGATATTCGCAATCCCATTTCCATGGAGAGGGACAGTGTTTTTATCATGATTTGCATTGCGTCGAGATAAATTTTTAACAATTTATTTTCAAAGTCTTGATGTTACGGAAAAGAATATTGCCCCACGCTGACTCATGCCATATACACCGACGCTAACACAAGGCTGAGTGGATTAGGTGAAATTCGCAAAAGTTACAAATAAAGTCTTGTTTGGCTTTCCCGGTTGCAAAAGGGGTGATGGACACAACGTTGCTTACGTGGTAAAAGAAAGATCTAAAACTACTTTCATGAAAATACAGTCTTTTCATGTGCAAAAATACAAAAGCATATCTAAATATTAAAACAAATAAGTGGGATGTTTGTGTACTCCAGAGGTGGAAACCTCTAGTGTGGGTTGTATCTAATGTAGAATATGAAAACCATTGTTTTTGAAAGCTCTTCTAGATAGCAAATAAAAAATATTTAAGACATCATGTCGGAGTACTGATTAAGTCGTGACTTTTGGGTTATAGTTTTGTCAATGTACCAACTTTCCTCGGGAGGATAAAAGCTATGCGTTACGGGAACTGCTTTAATATTTGTCTGCATGTTTCCAGTCAATGCGAGAGTCCCCACTATGTCGGCGACTTATCCTACTTACATTCTTTTCATGGTGCGAGAGTCCCCAATATAATTAATAGACATGGATGCCTATAAATCCTTTAAAAACATCTATTTCTTATGGGGCACACCATTTTATGAGTTCATAAGAATGCTTGTAATGAATTTTTTTTTTAAAGAAATTTTTAATTAATAATTTTAAAATCAAATATTTTTTATAATAACAATTTTTTTTATAATTTTGTTATTGTATATTGATATAATGATTGCATTTATGTGTAATGGATTACACTTATGTTATATGCAACAATGTAAATCATCCACATATTAATTAATGAGCAATGCAATATTTTACAACATTTGACAATGCAATAAAATAAGAAACACATGTTATTATATATGAATAAGAGACCCGTAGTCATACAAAATGGAACAACCTAAAGGTCCACAATAATCAAAATGGAACCAATATGTAATTGTTACAGTTATTGGTAACATGTTGTCATGCAATTGGGACATTATGTCCACTACATTAAGCAAAATCCTTGATTTTTACTTACAGATATCCTAAAACATACAACTTTCAGCAACATTCAATTATATTGATTGTCATCCATCACTTGAACTGTTGTCATCGCTTGAACTACATGCATCCCTTGTTTATTGATCAGTTGTAGGCGATATTGTACTTTGGTTATTTAAACATATGTTTTCTTTCTCAACTTGTTTTTGACGTTCCATCTAGAAACATAGAAATAAAGTGTAATAAGTAAATCCACATTTATATAGTAGAATATACATGATTGAGTAAATAAAAAAGTGTATCATAACAAATAGTTATTTATAAACAATACACATTATTTTGAAGCTATGCCTCATGTCATGTGTTAAAATGTCTTTTGTTGGCTCCTCTCCATACTTTGTTTCCTACATGTTTAATATGTCATGACAAAGCATAGTCAATATAATTAATATGAATGTTTCTTATTGTTTCATTAATCATAAAACAATGGAAGTTAAGTAACACAACTATTTACAAATTGTTCAATTTAACCTTGATACTTCAACATATACTCACAACCCTCACTTAATTCAATGTTGATGAATTGTTCAGTTGGCTCTTCTTTGTATGTTAGCACCTATTAGAAGACATACATGGACGAGTGTAAATTAATTGTTTAAATATAAGGATCACAACAAATATGAAAACTTAAGTACTTACAAACTTTGTGATGCAGAAACATTCTTCCACATCAGAAGATGTGCCAACAAACCAACACATAGGCATGCATTGGAGAAAGGGAGAGGCATCGACCCTCCCATTTTTAAATTTGAAATATGATCCTATACGGATTTGTGTTGTAAGGATGAGTAAATCCAAGCCATACCTTTGTACAAGTAGTGGATAGGGTCGCCTTAATGGTTGTCTGTAAGCAGGTCTAGATCTTAGTCAGGTCTGGATCTTCATTCATTGCAAGAAGTTGTAGGGATAAGGTGTCTTAATTGAGACAGTGATGGCACTAAGGTGATAGAGAGGATAAGCTCGAGGAGCTCTCTTGGAAGAAGAGAGATTATGAGAGACGAGAGTTAGGAGGAGGATTTTGAGAGAAGAGTTTAAGAAGCTCGAGAGCTTAGAAATAGGATTAGATAGTTCTTTGAGAGAGCTTGAGAGAGCTGAGACTCTGTTGTAGTCCAGCCTACACATATTGTAATCAAGTTTTCATATTAATGAAAAAGACAACATTTTTTCTTGCACATGGTTGTTTATGTCTTTGTGTGTTTATGTATGTTGTAGATGTATGTGATAGGTTGCATCTGCAGTAGGAAGATAGATTCCTCTATCTTTTTTTTATTTTGAAATATTGTTCTGGATTCTTTAGGTTGTGCAAGGAGTGCACAACAAAACATTGACGATTTTGTAGCCAGTGCAAGGAGTGCGTATATGAACTCTAAGGAGTCAGAAAAGAAGTGTCAGGAGGGCACACCAGAGTGATAAAAACTCAAGAGGAACATATGGGTTACTGAATACCTTAGAGGGGAAATTGTGCAGAGAAAGCACAGAGAGACATAGTCACTAAGAACTCTGTGGAGCTCTGCCAAGTGGGCATTGAGCAGGTGCAAGTGTGCACAAGGAGAACTCTCTATCGAGTTCGAATAGAGGAATATAAGGGGAAGATAGTCACAGAGTTACTGAACACTCTGTAGAAAATGCTTAGCAAGGTGTACTTTGAGCAAGAGGTTGTCAGGAGGGCACACAAACCCTTTGAAGGGAGCATAAGGGCCGAGAGCCTTAAGAGACTGAGTAAACCAAAAATTTTAGAAGAGATAGAGAAAAGAGTGAGAAAAGACAGACTCATACCAAGTCCAAAGCAAAGAGCAAAGAGTGATTTGAAAGGAACACACGTCGATAGATTGTAAGGATCTGAGAACTTGTGATCCAGAGAGAAGGAAGGAAAGAAGAGACATAGTGTAGACGTTGATCAAGAGGCATCACTTGAGATCGCAAGATCAACGGTCAAGTTCAATTGTAGGGACAAAAAGTGCTCGAACATTAAAAATATGAGAGTAGGCTGCAATTGAAAACCATAGTATTGGAAAAGGGGTACGTGGCAACTGGAGGTGAATTGCAGGGAGAAAAGTGGTGTGGTCTCAAACCACTTTTGGCCACCCCGCAATCGCGTGTTTATGTGAGGGCATAGCCAGAGGTCACATACGAGAAAGGGGCCTAACATAAGGAGCTAGTGCCCGCAAATTGAAGAGTTCCAAGAGCGTTAGAGAAAGGGCCCGTGGGTTCCACAGTACCTGCACCTCAGGAGAAAAAGGGGCCTGGAAAAGTTGATTTGGGTTCAAGTAGGAGCTGGAAGAGTTGATCCGACTCAACATATTGAAAGATCCTAGACCGAGAGGTCACAGAACCCCTAGGAGGGGAGGGGGGCTGCATCACTTTGTGACCAACCATTTTATTCCTTGTCGTAAAGTCTTATGTTCTAATTGGGTCCCGAACCTCACTTCCTCTGATTTCTTCTCCATCTTAGTTAATGGGTCTCCTTCAACTACCTTCTCCCGAACTACAAGCATTCGCCAAGGAGACCCACTCTCTCCCTTCCTTTTTATTCTTATGGATGAAGGCCTTGGCAGGATGCTTAAGAACGAGCTAGTAGCAGGTAATCTATGAGGTCCTTCCTTGCATGGAAATCCTCCCCTCACCTCCCAATGGTTTTTTCATGATAATCTCCTTTTTGTCAATCCCTCTATTCAAGAGGCACACTCCTTCAAGAGGGTCTTACACTCCTTCTCAGAAGCTTCAGGCACCTCCGTCATTATGGAAAAATCTCAAATTTTCTTTTTTAACAATGATTTACTTACTCAGCGCAATATAGCCCACATTCCTGGATTTTTTTTTTCCACCCTTCCCTCTAAATATCACTGCCCCCCCTGATCTAGGATCTTTTCATCGTGACTTATAAAGAATTTTATTAAATGAGCATAAATTAATGTGCACCATTAAAGAAGGGAAAACTTATAAATGAAGAGACATAAGAATCATATCTAAACACAAAACTTGATAATAGAGTTTGTCCCTAGTGGACTACATCTTCGGGTCCTCCTCTCAAATGGGTAGGCTCTTTTATTAACTCAATGAAAGAATTTGGAAAATACATGAATATACCTCATTCTGAAATCAAGCTACAGAAATAATGTTCAAATCAGAAATAAAACATCACCATTGGATTCATGGAGTTGAATTACCCAAAAATGAATGTCTCCACACTCTGATCCAACTCTGGCACTCCCAGGCCCAAGAGAAATCTTGTCTCGATTTCCCTGCCTGCTGCAACCTACAATAATGACATAACTTGTCTCGAAATCCATGTCGTATTGTACAGTACAGTCGCGGGCCTTTCACCCCGGATCTGGCCCGAAATTCATTCTTAAATATTAAACGAGACGGATATACCAAGGCACAACCCTTGGTGCGTTGGTTAGAGCGGAGTTTTAAGGGATTTGTTCTGGGCAGAGGTTCCGGGGTCGAACCCCCTGGACTCAGTTTTTGGTAGTGGTTACATATATGTTTATCCATAGTTAAAATTGTCGCTATGTCTGTAGGTTCGCTAGTAACTCCGCTAACGATTGTTGTAGATTTCATGTGGTCTGCCATATTTGGCGGGCCCACCAATTCTTTTTTTAAAAGAAAATTGATTCATGAGCTAACATTGGTGTAACACCACCTTTTGACTTGGACAACCAAGATTACTTGAAGCTTAAACACCTTTATTTTCTATTCACATGTGAAACTATTAAATGATACACTTGAACTTTCAAGACGTATGCATCTTTATAAATGTTTAAATTTATTTGGATAATGATAGATATGATGCGATATATTGTGAGAATGAAAATTTTATGAATGTTTAAATGTTATTGATGATGATGGATATGATGCAATCTACTATGTGAATGTAAATTCTATGAATGTCTAATTGTTATTGATGATGATGGATATGATGCGATCTACTATGTGAATGTAAATTCTATGAAT
>ML787828.1:272437-285376 GCA_009831015.1 Picea engelmannii | reverse complement strand
CTTGGTGTAGAGTAACAATGGGCATTGCTGCCCTGGATTGTTGACTATATAATCCCCTGGACCCTTGGATGCAAAGAAAACAACAAGTGGGATAATGTTGGGTATGTGTTATATTCTTTGCATGTGTGTGTGTGTGGGTGCGTCAGATACGACAACTGCGTCTATTTTTTTTTTGGGCATTTTTGCTATTTTTAGCTGATTTGTAAATTAATCCCAGATTAAGGGATTAGGGTTTTGGTATCTACGGAATACCTAAAAAAATTGTATATATTGTATGGCGAATGGTGAAATTCGATATAATGAAAATAAGAAAGGTTTTCTCGGTTGAGGGTTTCCGGTAAAAATCTCTGGGTACTCTGTGTATGAGCCATTGATTAATTTTTGTATTGCTTAAGAATCTATATGCATTTCTTTACTTCGCAAGTTTAAAACTTACAAACACATCACCAAAAGACTTCATCCCCGCTTGAAATCCAACCTTCTTTACTTCAATTTTCCTCTGAAGTTTGAGTTGTGTATGTAAAATGAATGTATAATGATATGTATTTATACCCTTTATGTCACTTCATTTTAAAATTAGGGCCGAGCTTACACTTTCTTATTTTGTATTTCTTTTCTTTAATTATCTTCAGGGCTGACCTGTACTTCTTCAATTCACTTTGTTATCTTCAAAAATTCATTTCTCCTCAACCATGAAGATCCACATGATGTGATACCTACCACCGGAAACAACATGATGTATACTATCCATCCATGGGTTTTGTGTCTGCATGTGCATTTTTCTTCATGTCCAAATACCTGCATCAATCTTGCAGTCCAGAACCAATGACTAGGGTTGACATCAATGCCAACAACCAATGTTCCAACACATATCTCTTATTAGTGTTTATGAGTCTTTTCATTTGTCCTACACTAAAAAGTGTGGTATTTACCCTTATGTTGTGATCTATAACAATATATTCCACTCCCCCCTTAGTAAGGTGGTATTTTTTCTCATGTCGAAAGAATATTGCTTTTCTATCATAAAGATAAGGACTTCCCAACACCATTCCACATATATCAAGTGGTACAACATCCAAATCAACTTCATCAATCAATTTTGAAGCAATAACACATATTATCCTACATTGTTTGGTGACATTAAGTTTTTCTTTGCCGTATACCCAACCAAGAGGATAAGGTTTCAGATGTAGTTTCATTTCAAGACCCATTTTCTTGAAAAGTGCTTCAGATATTAAGCTTACTTGGGAACCCAGATCAAATAATGTATCTATCTTAGTATGTTTAGATACAACTCTTATGTTAAATAACTCATTCATATTTCGTTCATCAACATGCGATTCATCATTGGAACTAGAACTAGCATGAAGAGAATATTTACCTTGTACTCCAACCGTTGTGATCTTTTCTTCATCTCCTAAATCGGAACCAAGATCTTGTTGTACCGTAGCAATGGTCTTTGTCTTCTCCTTTCCACCAAACTATTTCAATTTCTTTTTCGGATGTATTTTCCAACAATGTTCTTCACCGTGATAGTTTTTCTTTCAATTCGTGCAAGATGGTTTTCCTCCTTCTCTCGTTACTGTAGCAGTCTTTTTTTCCTTCCTTTTAAACTTCTTAAAAGTCTTCTTGGGAAATTGGAAGGTTTGTTTGTGGGATCTTCTTGAACATTTTTCCCCTTGTTCTCTAGGTGAGAAACTTGCACACAAACTTCATCAAGACTAGTGGGGTTAAATAAGAGAAAAGTATGTTGAATATAAATGTGAAGTGTGCCAATATACTTCATTAAAGTCTCATAACAATCTAAAGGAATGTTCAATGTGAGAGATTTATTCCTAAATTCTTCTGTGAAACTTTGTACAGTTTGTCATTTAATTTTCCTTAAAGTTTGCCATTCCATCACTGCTTTATGTAAATACCCTAACGGATAAAATTGTTTCATGATCTAGGATTTAAACTCCGACCATGAGGAAAGCATCTTACCACACTTAATTTTGTTCTGAAGCTTTCTCTCCCACCATACGAGAGTAGTGCCTTCCAACCGAAGAGAAGCTAGTTTCACTTTAACTTCTTCTTCATCGATATGCTAGACTTGGTAATACACTTCAACATGTTGGATCCAATTATCTATATTTTTAGGATTAGCATATCCATTAAACATAGGTAAAGAAAATTTTACATCAAGATTTAATAATGGTTTCTTAGAAGAGGCTTTATGGCTATAATGATGAGAATGATGAGAATGCTCAAAGGAAGAAGAAATAGAACTCGAAGGTGAAGATGGAAGCTTAGGAGGATCTCCTCCAACCCCTTGGTTTACCAAAGCAGCATCATCTGCATGTGCTTCCTTTTTATTCCCTTTCTTCTTCATCCTCTTCTTGTAATCTCCATACATCCACTCGACCATTTTTGATATGCAATAAAAGACCATGTGAAAGTTTTTCTCCTGTTCATCACAATTGTCCTCTTCTGCCATTTTCTTCCTTCTGGATACACGACCAACTTTGGGATTGAAAATATTTAGATTTCCTTCACCTTGCTTATGCTTGGTCCTAGTATGCATTCACACTAAAAAATTCAAGTAAAAAATGAGCTCTCTGATACCAACATGATCCGAGATCTTTTCATTGTGACTTATAAAGAATCGTATTAAATGAGAATAAATTAATGTGCACCATTAAAGAAGGGAAAAATTATAAATGAAGAGACATAAGAATCAAATCTGAACAAAAAACTTGATAATGGAGTTCATCCCTGGTGGACTATGTCTTCGGGTCCTACTATCAAATGGGTAAGCTCTTTTATTAACTCAACAAAAGAATTTGGAAAATACATGAATGTACGTCATTCTGAAATAAAGTTGTAGAAATAATGCTCAGATCAGAAAACAAAAATCACCATTGGATTCGTGGTGTCAAATTACCCAAAAATTATTGTTTCCATGCTCTGATCTGACTCTGGCACATCTAGGCTCAAGAGAAATCCTGTCTCGGTTTCCGTGCTCGATGCAAACTACAATAATGACATAAATTGTCTTGAAATCCATGTTGGATTGTATAGTATGGTCGTGCGAAATGCATTCCTAAATATTAAACAAGGTAGATATACCAAGGCACACCCCTTGGCGTGTTGGTTAGAGCGGAGTTTTAAAGGCTTAATTCTGGGCAGAAGTTCCAGGGTCGAACCCACCAGACTCCTTTTTTGGTAGTGGTTACATACATGTTTATCCATATTTAAAACCATCACTATGTTTCTCGGTTCGCTAGTAAATCTACTAACGATTGTTGTAGATTTGGCGTGGTCTGCCATATTTGGTGGACCTGCCAATTATTTTTTTAAAACAAAATTCATTCACGAGCTAACATTGGACATTCTTGAGATGCCACATGTCACCCCATGATTGGGCCATGTGGTGCATGCTAATTCTCCTTCTCACATGATGATGTGGCTGGCCTTGTCACCGTCGTAATGTCACGTGGCACTCCCTGGGTGGTACCATGTGGCATCTCTTGGGGGTGCCATGTGGCACTTTCCTATTAGTCCATATGGAACCTTGAAAAGTCCACTGGTGGGTTACACATGGCATCCTGTGGTGATTCCAAATGGAATGATGATGTCATCATCCATACAATGATGTCACCCTTCCATGTCAGCTACTGATGTCAACAGTATGGATGATGATGTGTCCCCTGCTGACTGGTCCTGGTTGACTGCATCTTTGACTGTGAATATATTTGAAAATGTAACTTTGTTTGACGATTCATTTGCACCGTTAGAAATCTTGCGACTCACTCTTCGTGATCGTGTCATTTTCACTGAGTTTTGGGAACTTTAAATTTTTTCCCTTTCTCTATCTTTTGAAGCCATTCTAATCTTTTTGAGCTACCTCTATGAGTTCTGGGTTATTCTTAGACTTCTATGGATCCTTTTTGGATCACCCCCTTTTTGACTCAACCATCAAAAACTCCTCTTGGAAGAAGTTGTTGGATAAGCTAGAAGGCAAGATAACTTCTTGGACCTTCAGATCGTTGAACCTTTCTAGCATATTAGTGCTACTTAAGGATGTCAACCAATCCATATCCCTTTATCTATTATCGGTGCTTGCAATGCCTAAATGGGTTCTTAATGATATATGGAAGTTTCAACATTCTTTTCTCTAGGGAGGAGACAATAATCATCACAAGTGGGCCCTGGTTAAATGGAAAACCGTATGCCTCCCAAAGTGGGGGGTGGGGGACTACAGCTATGGGATCTAGAATTAAACAATGAGGTGCTCTATGAAAAGGTTTGGTGGAATTTCATAGAGAAGAACTTGAATCCCTAGGAAAAAATGTGGAACACTAAATATGCCAGGGAATGGCCAACAACACATCTTATACAATATGATATGGATCCTCCTGGGTCCCTGATCTAGAAGGAAGATAACTATCAAAGAGCCTTGGTTCGACAAAACTATTTTTGGGAGGTGAGAGAGGGATATCAGACAAATTTCTGGCATGAATCATGGAATCAATTACCTAGATTGAACAACCAATTTGACTTCCCAAATCTCCAAGCTCTTATGCAGCAGATAGACAGGTCTGTAGTAAAGGACTTCTGGCTAGAAACTACCTCTTCCTCTTTCAGAGGGTGGAAGGAGCCTGGAATTTGGGGATATATATGAAGGGATGAGAATAGAGAATCGATATGGAAGGAACTTCAGAAGAGGCAAATTTGAATAAAACAAGGCCTAAATATCATAAGATGGGGCATGGGCTGAAAGGAACCTTTACAATCAAAGAGGCATATATCATAAGGACACAAAGTCCTGAAGCTCATCCATCTCCCCACTGGAAGAAAATATGGGAATTCAACTATTGGCCAAAAATATCGACTTTGCTTTGGTTTCTCTCCCACAAGAGGATCCTTACTTGGGATAATATTGTAAAAGAGGCCTCCAAGGCTGCTCCTGTTGTGTCTTGTGTGGTTGATTTTCTGAAACCATTGATCATATTCTTGACACTTTCAAACTTTCTAGTAACTTATGGGACAAAATTGTAATGAAATGCATAAGATATAGCATGTTAAGAGGGAATATTGTTCATACCATCTCACTTTGGGAGGAAAACCCCTTTAAAAGTGATCTCTTGAATAGATAGTGGAAACTCATTCTAGAGTTTGTGGTCTAGGCTATCTAGAAGGAACATAATATGAGAATATTTGAAGGCACGAGCAATAATGAATCAGAAGTCTAGAATAATCTTCAAAAAAAAATTCAAGAGACCCTTTCTCTAACTACTTGGGCCAACCAGGATCTTCCTATTTTGAAAATGGCACATAGGATTTGGAATAGTCGGGGCTTCTCCATCCTGACGCACTTTCCCATATCCATTCCTCGACGAACTCACACAGAATGTTTGGAAAGATGGAGCGCCCCACACTAGGTTTTCTTTAAGATTAATTTTGATGGAGCCTCAAAAGGAAATCTAAGCCCAAATGGTTTTGGGAGGTCCTAGGATATCTAGGCTATCTAGAAGGAACATAATATGAGAATATTTGAAGGCACGAGCAATAATGAATCAGAAGTCTAGAATAATCTTCAAAAAAAAATTCAAGAGACCCTTTCTCTAACTACTTGGGCCAACTAGGATCTTCCTATTTTGAAAATGGTACATAGCATTTGGAATAGTCGGGGCATCTCCATGGTGACGCACTTTCCCATATCCATTCCTCGACGAACTCACACAGAATGTTTGGAAAGATGGAGCGCCCCACACTAGGTTTTCTTTAAGATTAATTTTGATGGAGCTTCAAAAGGAAATCCAGGCCCAAATGGTTTTGGGAGGGCCTTTAGAGACTCCTCTTGGGAAATTCTTTGGACCTTCATTGGAGCTATAGGTCATGATAGTAAAAATGAGGTCGAACTAGATGGACTGATAGAAGGGGTCCTGATATCTAGTAGGCATAACCTCCTCTCTCTGGCGGTTGAGGGGGACTCTCAGATTATTATATCCCTAGCCTCGTGCTTGCAAAACAGTTCTTGTGATTCCATGCTATCACCTAGCTGGAGGCTCGAACAAGATTTAGAATGTCTGGAAAATATCTTATCCCAGGAAAACACCCTCACCTTCTAGCATGTTCGAAGAAAAGCTAATTCTATAGTTGATATCCTAGCTAACAAAGGAGTAGTTTGTAATCCTCCTCTACAAGAGGGAGACCTACAATATCTGACTCTGGAGATCCTTGCAAGTGACTAGGAGAAAGTTTTTACCAAGGACATTTACAACCCGGATGCAGGTGTTTAAAATAGATGAAAAGCTCAATGGGATGGAGAATTGTTTCTCATGGGGTCCCTTTGTGTTAGCGAGGGGTTCTTGAGTTAATGATGGGGTCAGGATGGGTGTCCATGGGAGAAGTGGAGCAGGAGAAGATTCTATGGAAGCCCCAAGAGCTGTGGCACATGCAATTATAGATTTGTAGCAAGAGGAGAACCATGATACCTTGGCATCATAACCAATGCTTATGAAGAAAATCTGGAAAGAATATCCTCTCCATACTTTGTTTCCTACATGTTTAATATGTCATGACAAAGCATAGTCGATATAATTAATATGAATGTTTCTTATTGTTTCATTAATCATAAAAAAATGGAAGTTAAGTAACACAACTACTTACAAATTGTTCCATTTAACCTTGATACTTCATCATATACTCACAACCCTCACTTAACTCAATGTTGATCAATTGTTCAGTTGGCTCTTCTTTGTATGTTAGCACCTATTAGAAGACATACATGGATGAGTGTAAATTAATTGTTTAAATATAAGGATCACAACAAATATGAAAACTTAAGTACTTACAAACTTTGTGATGCAAGAGCATTCTTCCACATTAGAAGATGCGCTAGCAAGCCAACACATAGGCATGCATTGGAGAAAGGGAGAGGCATCGACCCTCCCATTTTTAAATTTGAAATATGATCCTATACGGATTTGTGTTGTAAGGATGAGTAAATCCAATCCATACCTTTGTATAGGTAGTGGATAGGGTCGCTTTAATGGTTGTTTGTAAGCAGGTCTAGATCTTAGTCAGGTCTAGATCTTCATTCATTATAAGAAGTCGTAGGGATAAGGTGTCTTAATTGAGATAGTGATGGAAATAAGGCGGTAGAGAGGATAATCTTGAGGAGCTCTCTTGGAAGAAGAGAGATTATGAGAGAGGAGAGTTAGGAGGAGGATTCTGAGAGAATATTTTAAGAAGCTCTGGAGCTCAGAAATAGGATTAGATAGTTCTTTGAGAGAGCTTGAGAGAGCTAAGACTCTTTTGTAGTCCAGCCTGCACATATTGTAATCATGTTTTCATATTAATGAAAAAGACAACATTTTTTCCTGCACATGGTTGTTTATGTATTTGTGTGTTTATGTATGTTGTTTATGTATGTGATAGGTTGCATCTGTAGTAGGAAGATAGATTCCTCTATCTTTTTCTGATTTCGAAATATTGTTCTGGATTCCTTAGGCTATGCAGGGAGTGCACAACAAAACATTGAATATTTTGTAGCTAGCGCAAGGAGTGCACATATGAACTCTAAGGAGTCAGAAAAGAAGTTCCAAGAGGGTGCACCAGAGTGATAAAAACTCAAGAGGAACCTCTGGGTTACTGAATACCTTAGAGGGGAAACTGTGCAGAGAAATCACAGAGAGACAGAGTCACTGAGAACTCTGTGGAGCTTTGCCAAGTGGGCATTGAGCAGGTGAAAGTGTGCATAAGGAGAACTCTCTATCGAGTTTGAATAGAGGAATATAAGAGGAAGATACTCACAGAGTTACTGAACACTCTGTAGAAAATTCTCAACAAGGTGTACTTTGAGCGAGAGGTTTCCAGGAGGGCACACAAACCGTTTGAAGGGAGCATAAGGGCTGAGAGCCTTAGGAGACTGAGTAAACAAAAAAATTTAGAAGAGATAGAGAAAAGAGTGATAAAAGACAAACTCATTCCAAGTCCTAAACCTCAGGAGGGATAACATTCCAAGAATCAAAGACGAGACCCAAGATAGCCAGGTTCACAGGAGAAATTTCAAGGGATGAAGCCTTTGGACACTTACAAACTATTCCAATTCAGAAGAAATCCAAAGCTCAGGAGGATGAGTGACAACAACCATTAGATCAACCATGGGAAGGAATATGGACCATTGAATCCACGTCCAGACAACCAAGGGAGCGCGCAGAGAAGAGGAAACAGATCCCAACCATTGGATCTGAGTGCAGAGGATCAACAATCATCTTATCACGGTAAAGTGCATGGGCCTTAAACATTTTTGTACATAGATGAGAAGACTTTCCAAAGTCCCGAAGTGATTAGGGGCCATTCATCATCAAAAGAGACAGGTGGCATAGGATCCACAAATCCAGAGCGAGAGACCTTCAAAATTTTGTGGTCAAGGAGAGATCGGAATCACTGAAGAGACGAAGCAGATAAAGAATGTCAGATCAAGGGGGAGACACGCATCAAGAGATCATGTGTTTTGGGTGAAAGCACTTTGGGAGGGACGAGTGTGTAGCAGAGTGAAACTCCTGAATCCTGAAGAGCCGAAGTAAATCTGGATCATTAGATTCATAAAGACACGCGTCAATGGATCATGAGCTCCAGGAGGAAGCAAAGGTAGAGTGTTGAAAATACCAAAGTCCTAATAACCGAAGTAGCTGGGAGACATTTATCTATGGGAGGACACATGTCATTAGATCATGGACTCCAGATAAAACACTCTGGGAGAAATAGAGCATGGAGAAGTTGAGACTTCCTAAGTCCGAAGTCCTGAAGTACAATCTCGATTGTTGATCTAGAAGGGGACTAATAGTCGTTGATTTGGTCTTGGTCAGAAGTGTCGAACTCTTGAAGCGGGCTAGAGTCATTGATTTGAGGAGGACACATGGTAGAGGATCTGTCATCTTGAAGAATGTCACTCCGAAAGAAAGGGATGTGTTGAACAAGAACTCCCGAAGGCCGAAGAACCGAAGTTCATATGAACCATTCATTTGATAAGGATAGGTGTCAAAACATCTTCCACTTCGGAAGATAGTCACTTCAAAGGAAGTAAGGTTTGAGAGTTGAAAACTCTAAAACCTGAATTGCGAAGAAAATCACGACCGTTGATTTGAAAGGAACACACGTCGATAGATCATAAGGATCTGAGAACTTGTGATCTAGAGAGGAGGAAGGAAAGAAGAGACATATTGTAGACGTTGATCAAGAGGCATCATGTAAAAACCCTAGTTGAATAAATGTTTAAGGAATATTAAGTAAAAATTAATTAGGGGATTAATTGTCTTAACATGGTATTAATTAAACAATATTGGTATAATGATACTAATTAAATAATTATTAATTAATTAATGGTTGCAATTTGATTAATTAATTTATTAATTAATTACATGTTACATTCATTGACATGGGTATTAAATTAATAGGGATAATAAATTATAAGTTAATTTGTTAAATACTTACGTACACGGAAAGGGATAAGACATTGAATATAAAGGGATAAGATATTAATTATGAGGGGATAAGGTAATAAATGGGTTAGGTAAGGAAGCAAATGCGAGAGGCGGTGAAGGAAGGATATGGAGGGGGAGGAGGTTTACGAGGGGGGGGCATTACCATTCTACGGAAATTTGGGGGGGAGGTTTCTCTTGGATTTGCAGGAGTTGAGTTTTGTAGTGGGAAAGGTTTAGTACAGGGGCACCGGTTTGCTAGGGGTTTTGGGCACGGGGGCCTGGATATCCATATGATATCCTGGAGCTAGGTAGTTATCCTAGTTGGCAGGGAGGATAGTAGGTTTGGGTAGTGTTGGTCAGTGCATCAGGTAACAGGAAGGCAACAACAAGGTGACATAAATTAGCATCAGAACCAGGTAAATTGTTTATGAAATGGCTAAGTTATTTTTATGCTGTAGTTAAATGTTAAATGTTAAATTATGCTGAAATTTATATGCTTATTTGAAGTTAATGAATTATTTACGCACTTAGAAATTCTATGTTAGAAATGTTATGCGTAATTGTAAGGATTTTTACTGGGCTTGTTGATTTTTTTCTTACTGGCCACTACACATGGTATCATAGCTCCTCATTCACAATCTAGGGCCTTAAGGGCCAAATTCCCAGCTCCAATTCCAGCTCCGCCTAACCTGCAAACCAAACGTATTATTATTGTGATTATATATAAACAAATCTAAATATATATAAATGAAATACATATTGAAAATGTAAAAATGAATTTACTAAAGTAAAACAAGGAACTAGGGCTATTACAATTATGCACCAACTTTGCTTCAAAAGAATTCAATACATATATGAAACTTCCATAAGCTCTTTTATACTTGTCATAGTCATATGGTGGCCTCTTTTCATACTAGAAACTGAGACTGAGGTCACAAACCTTTTGTACTACAAATTCAGTATTTTATGCTAATGACAAATGTAATTCAAGCCTCTTTTCCTACCAATAAAACACATGCATCACTTAAATATCATCAATGTACCAACACAAGGAGTAAATGATCACATCACATCGTGATATCCATCACAATTGGAACATTATTTAAGAAGCACCCAAACTGGAGATGAATCAAACCAACACATTCATTATAATCATGATTTACACATACCTCGTCAATTTCAGAGTCATGGCACAGAGAGAATTGACCATCTGGATCACCTTGGGAGCCATTGTGTTTCAACAATTTGAGGGCCTTTTGACACTGCTCTATAGCTGCTTCTATATCTTGTCTCTATGCAAGTGTCTGGTCTTGTTCACTCTCCATATCTGTCTCTCAAGAGAAAGTCCCAAGCAATCGATTTATTTGATTGAATCAGTATTCTTGCATGATCTCGTAAACCCACTTTGTTCTGGGAATTAATAGAAAAATGAAATAGGAAATAGATGATAATAGTACTGTTGGATAATCCAAATCAGGAAGAGAACTTGCAGTACTTTTACTTCAATGTTGCTCGCATACCTGCGTTTTATTTATACGAGAGCAAGATAGAAGAACCGCTATTTTAAATGTCATGTTAAGAAACAGAAAATTGAAATAGGAAATAGATGATAATTGTATTGATCGATAATCTATATCAGAAAAGAAAAATCCTGAATAGGGAATGGACGATGATAGTACTGATTATACTTCAGATCAGAAAATGACAAACATGCTGATCTTATATCTATTCGTTTCAACAATTGAGCAAACATGCTTGACAATTTTTGTTCCTTTATATATCTAATTTTTGAAAAATCACCCCAGAAAGCGTAAATTAACTTATATCACTTTGATATGGAAAGAGATTCCATCCTTATGTTTAATGGAAGATATTCTCTGGTTCCATAAAAAAAATAAAAATACCTTTAAGCTTGTAAGAAGTTTCCTCCGAAATCTGGCATCCAAACCCGTAATACCGTTCTGTAGAGACATTATAAATGGATTTAATGGCCTCCTCCTCGCTTCCCAAGATGGTAGCAAGGGTTTTCACATAGCAGTCAAGCATTTCTTGTTTGGTTGCTTTGCCATCGCCGGGGGCATCCATTACCACGAGCTAGTGCTCATAGTCACGCCAGGGAACAACGGTGCCATATCCATAGGTGGCCTGTCCCTCCAGTTGGGAGGCCCATTTCCCAGTGGTGAGTAGTTTGATCCAGCGTTTGAGTTTGAGACCCTCCATTGAGCCAACAAGTGGTTTGAATCACGCGAAAGGATAGCCTGGACTTCATCCACACTGGAGAAACAAAAGTTCTTTCCTTGCTGAGAAGAATAAATGAGCTGAATACATTTACTATGATCTATATATTCCCCATCTATATCCAATCCCAAAAATAATAGAAGCGAGTCACTTCTGGCTTGGCTTGCAGTCGTAGTTTTTTAGCTTATGTAGTGGTTGGCCTTCCTACACGCACGCGTCCACCGGAATGCCTCCTTGGTTTTGGACGAAGCCAAGTCGATACATACAATAGGCGAAGGAAAGACCCCCCATTTCATAGTGCTTGGGGAACACAAGTTTGATTGAGGATTGGAGAGGAGAGAGGAACCGGCCCATGCTGTTGGGTCTAAAAAGAGTAAGTCCCCATGGCCTTTCGCCTTTGGAAGTTTTATGAAAAAACCTACCCCTGAATGAGATATCGATATAACTACACTCTGGACAGGATAACGACTGATATAATACTCATTACAGTGAGGACTTGTTATATGGATTTCCATAGGCAACTTATCAGCAGCAGACCAACGTTCAGACAATAAGGTTTCATAAAATTTAGACTTTATCAAAACTTGTGAATGGAGATAGAGAGGATTTCCTTCATATTTTATTTCATATGAACCGATTAATAGTAGCTTTATATCAGCAGTGGAGTGGTCTCCGAATTGCAACGACCCAGCCATGGAAACTTGCAAAAATGAAAAATTGCAAACACATAAATAAAGGGGGGCAACCAGTGTCAACTGCAAGGCAAAAAGGTCATTTCCAGGCGCCACAAAATCAAGAGACTGAGAACCAACTGCTCGAACGCCATTCCCTGCATTTTTGAGGTTAAATGTCCAAAAAGAAAAGCTCAACGCTACACTGGCTGAGCTCAAACTTAAGCACACTAAATCCTCGTATCCAAACTGCTCAAAAAAAAAATGTTGTAAGATAATAGAACCATTAAAGGATTTCGTATGACAAATTTGAGTCAATTTACTCTTGGAGAGCTTTACATGATAACCTGAATCTTGACCTCCATTAAACAAACCCCAGTGGTATTTATCAGCTGAGTAAGTGGGAATCTCTGTTACCAACATCGCGATAATATCGCGAGAACTACGATATTATCGGCAAATTAAGGGTTGGCGATATTATCGGCGAAATTATCGCGCGATTTACGAAATTTTCAAATTATCGCGATATTATCGTAGATCTCGCGATAATATCGCGA
>ML787828.1:248965-260884 GCA_009831015.1 Picea engelmannii | reverse complement strand
AGTTAAATGTTAAATGTTAAATTCTGCTGAAATTTATATGCTTATTTGAAGTTAATGAATTATTTACGCACTCAGAAATTCTATGTTAGAAATGTTATGCGTAATTGTAAGGATTTTTACTAGGCTTGTTGATTTTTTTCTTATTGGCCACTACACATCACCCAAGATCGCAAGATCAATGGTCAAGTTCAATTGCAGGGACAGAAAGTGCTCGAACATTAAAAATATGAGAGCGGGCTGCAATTGAAAACCACAGTATTGGAAAAGGGGTACGTGGCGACTGGAGGTGAATTGCGGGGAGAAAAGCGGTGTGGTCTCAAACCACTTTTGGCCACCCTTCAATCACGTGTTTACGTGAGGACATAGCCCGAGGTCACACACGGGAAATGGGCCTAACATAAGGAGATAGCACACGCAAATTGAAGAGTGCCAAGAGCATTAGAGAAAGGGCCCATGGGTTCAACAATACCTTCACGTCAGGAGAAAAGGGGGCCTACACAAGTTGATTTGGGTTCAAGCAGGAGCTGGAAGAGTCGATCCGACTCAACAAATTGAAAGATCCTAGACCGGGGGGTCACAGAACCCCAAGGAGGGGAGGGGGGCTGCATCACTTTGTGACCAACCATTTTCTTCCTTGTCGTGAAGTATTATGTTCTAATTGGGTCCCAAATCTCATTTCCTATGATTTCTTCTCCATATTAGTTAATGGGTCTCCTTCAACTACCTTCTCCCCAACTAGAGGCATCCGCCAAAGATACCCACTCTCTCCCTTCCTTTTTATTCTTATGGATGAAGGCCTTGGCAGGATGCTTAAGAATGAGCTAGCAGTAGGTAATCTATGAGGTCCTTCCTTTCATGGAAATCCTCCCCTCACATCCCAATAGTTTGTTCATGATAATATCCTTTTTGGTCATCCCTCTATTCAAGAGGCACGCTCCTTCAAGAGGGTCTTACACTCTTTCTCAGAGGCTTCAGGCACCTCCATCATTCTGTAGAAATCTCAAATTTTCTTTTTTAACAATGATTTACTTACTCATCGCAATATAGCCCACATTCTTGGATTTTTTATGTCTACCCTTCCCTCTAAATATCTCTACCCCCCTGATACAGGATATTTTGATCGTGACTTATAAAGAATTTTGTTAAATGAGCATAATTTAATGTGCACCATTAAAGAAGGGAAAACTTATAAATGAAGAGACATAAGAATCATATCTGAACACAAAACTTGATAACAAAGTTTGTCCCTGGTGGACTACATCTTCGGGTCCTCCTCTCAAATGGGTAGGCTCTTTTATTAACTCAATGAAAGAATTTGGAAAATACATGAATATACCTCATTCTGAAATCAAGCTATAGTAATAATGCTTAGATAAAAAAAAAAACATCACCATTGGATTCATGGCATTGAATTGCCCAAAAATGAATGTCTCCATGCTTTGATTCAACTCTGGCACTTCTAGGCCCAAGAGAAATCTTGTCTCGATTTCCCTACCCTCTGTAACTTGCAATAATGACATAACTTGTCTTGAAATCCATGTCGGATTGTACAGTATGGTCGAATGCCTTTCCCCTCAGATATGGCCCAAAATTCATTCTTAAATATTAAAGGAGACAGATATACCAAGGCACAACCCTTGGTGCATTGGTTAGAGTGGAGTTTTAAGGGATTTGTTCTGGGCAGAGGTTCCGAGGTCAAACCCCCCAGACTCCATTTTTGGTAGTGGTTACATATATGTTTATCCATAGTTAAAACTATCGCTATGTTTGTTGGTTCAATAGTAACTCTGTTAACGATTGTTGTAGATTTCACATGGTCTGCTAGATTTGGCGGGCCCTCCATGGTGTCATGTGGCATCGTGTCGGGGTGACACACAACCCTTTCCTATTGGTCCATATGGACCCTTGAAAATTCCATTGGTGGGTGACACATGGCAGCCTGTGGTGCATCCATGTGGCATGCTGACATCATCATCTATACGATGACATCACCCTACCATGTCAACTGTTGATGTCATGTTGACGTCAACAGTACGGACGATGATGTGTCCCCTGTTGACTGGTCCTGGTTGATTGCATCTTTGACCGCAAATATATTTCAACCCGTAACTCTGTTTGACTACTCATTTGCGTCGTTACAAATATTGTGATTCGCTCTTCACGATCATGCCATTTTCTACAAGATACCAAATATAATAAATATGCAGAACATAAATAAAATTCTAGAAATGGAAGAATAACGGTAATATAACTAGCACAATCTCCACAATAACACATAAATAATATGAGAACAACAACTGAAATAGCACTTTGATTCAGAAAGCAATGTTCACATGCCTCTTTGAGGGGGAAACCTCCAGTTGAGCAACGCTCTATTACAATAATATCCAAGCTAGGGTTTTCATACCCTCGACCCTTATTTATACTAAATATGTCTATTAAGAGAAGCATCTAGAGGAAGATCCTTCTAGAAGTGGAAGCTTCTATTAGGTTTTCTTACATCCACCTTATTCTATTTTATTGAAAGGCCTTATTAATATTGACCTTTATTACATCCAAATACATTGATCTACCTATGTGTGGGTTAGGACCTTAACATGTCTGCCCCCTTAAAAAAAACCTTGTCCTCGAGGCTTGAGATGTGGAAATTGCTACAGAATGGTAGCTAGTTCCCAAGTGGCATCTGCTGGAGTCATATCTTTCCACTATACTAGCACTTCCTTGATGGTTCTCTGATGCAGGCGATGCTCATGCTGGTCCAAAACTGCTTCTGGCTGTAGCCAAATGGATCCTTCTTCATCTAACTTTGGAAGGTTGGTTTGAATTTGGCACCTGGTTCCAATCACCTTCTTCAAGCATGAAACTTGAAAAATAGGATGTAGCTTCGACTGATTGGGCAGAGCTAACTGATATGCGACTTGTCCCACACGCTTGAGAACTGTGTAAGGGCCATAAAATTTGGGTGCTAGCTTTTGACAATGCTCGACCTTGAGGGAAGTTTTCTTATATGATTGTAGTTGCATAAACACCTGATCCCCTTCTGCAAATTGACATTCAGAGCGACCTTGATCTTCTTGTTTCTTCATGCGATTTTGTGCCATGACTAATTTATCTTTAAGGGTATGAAGAATATCCTCTCGAGACTGTAAGTGTTTGGTCAACTGCCTGGACCTTCAAGGTACCCGGTAAGTATGAGAGAACTGAAGGTGGCTTCTGTCCGTATACCACTTCAAAAGGAGTCATGCGAGTGGTTGTATGGTATGTAGTGTTGTACCACCATTCGGCTAGGGGTAACCATTGAGCCCATTGGTGTTGTTTTTAAGAGGCAAAGCACCTCAGATATGTTTCCAAACACTTGTTGACAACTTTTGTTTGACCATTCGTCTGGGGATGATAAGCTGAGCTGAGATGCAATTGTGTGCCTTGTAGCTTAAATAGTTCTTGCTAAAAATTGCTTGTGAAAGTTGGGTCACGATCAGAAACAATAGAGTGTGGCATGCCATGAAGCTTGAAGACTTGGTCCATGAAAATTTGAGCCACCGTGGATGCAGTAAATGGGTGGTGAAGAGCACAAAAATGAGCATACTTGGAAAGGTGATCCACCACCACCATTATGAATGATTTATTCCCCAATTTGGGTAAGCCTGTAATAAAGTCCATAGATATATCCTTCCAAATAGCAGGGGGAATCAGAAGCAGTTGGAGGGTGCCCGAAGATTTGACTATTTCTCCATTGTTGCGTTGACACACCTCACATTCAGCGACAAACTTATAGATGTCCTGTTTCATACCATCCCAGAAAAAGAACGTTTGACCCTGTCATATGTTTTGGTGAACCCTGAGCGCCCCGTTGTGGGTGTAGCATGAAGCTCAGAAAGTACCGTGGATTTGAGCTTGGATTGTTTACTTAAATATAAGTGGCCTTTGTATCAAAGCTCATCCTGGAGCCAAGAGTACCCTGGGGGAGCCAGAGCCTTGGTCTGCAATTGCTGGATCAGATGCAAACTTTTGAGATCTTGAAGCCAT
This sequence comes from Picea engelmannii, assembly GCA_009831015.1. Lineage (NCBI taxonomy): Eukaryota > Viridiplantae > Streptophyta > Pinopsida > Pinales > Pinaceae > Picea > Picea engelmannii. Next base: position 256,858 of record ML787828.1, on the reverse strand, counting down.
TCCTGGCACACAACTTGGAGCCAATCGGGTACAATGAAGGAAAGAGAAAAAAGGGATCCTTCGTCTTCATATTTCCGGGACAGTGCATCCGCCATGACATTGTCTTTTCCCTTCTTGTAAATTATCTCATAATCATATCCAAAGATCTTAGTCACCCATTTTTGTTTCTCCTAGGAGGAAATGCATTGTTCCAGAAAGTACTTGAGGCTTTGATGGTCGGTCTTAATTTGGAAGCGTTCCCTAAGAGATAAGGACTCCACAGCTCAATGGCATGCAGAATCACCAACATTTCCTTTTCATAAATGGGTTTGCTCAGATTTCTTTCAGACAGTTTCTTGTTGGTGAAGGCCAAAGGTCGACCCTCTTGCATAAGGACAACACTGATTCCTTTCCCTGAGGCATCACATTCCAACACAAAGGTCTTTGTTAAATCGAGAAGGGCCAGAACCAGAGTGGTGCACATGGTCGTCTTCAAGGTTTGAAAAGCTTAAGCAGCTGCTGAAGTCCAAGTGAAAGAGTTATTTTTTAGGAGAGCCATGAGAGCTGCTGCAATCTTTCCGTAGTTCTTAACAAACTTGCGATAATACCCTAGTAGGCCCAAAAATCCACACAAGATTTTGAGAGTCTTGGGGTGCGGCCAGTCTTGCATAGCTTCAATCGTTTTCGGGTCCACCTTGACGCCATACTTTCCCACCAAATGACCCAAGTATTCTACTTCTGAGGCACCAAAAGCACATTTAGACTGTTTCAAGAAAAGTTGGTGCTGAGAGAGTAGGCATAGAACTTGATCCACATGAGTAAGATGGTCTGTCTAGGTTTTTCTATAGATGAGGATATCATCAAAGAAAACTAAGACAAAATGACAGAGAAAAGGGCGGAAGACATGATTCATGAGGCTCTGGAAGGTGGAGGGGGCGTTACACAAGCCAAAGGGCATGACCAAAAACTCATAGTGGCCCCCATGAGTGAAAAAGTATGTCTTGGGAATGTCTACCTCTTTCATACGTATCTGGTGATAGCCCGAGCGAAGATCAAGTTTGGTAAAGAATTGGGCACCACTCAATTCATCTAGGAGGTCATCAATGACAGGAATGGGAAATTTGTCTTTGATGGTTAGTTTGTTGAGAGTACGAAAGTCAGGACACATTCTCCAAGAACCTTCTTTCTTCAGTACCATGACGACCGAAGACGAGTAAGGGCTTGTACTAGGACAGATGAATCCTATAGTAAGGAGATCCTGGACCATTTTCTCAATTTCATTTTTTTGTGCAAAGGGCTGGCGATATGGACGAATATTGGGGGGAAGGCTTCATGGGACAAGGGGAATGGAATGATCATGAACACTGTGGGAAGGAGGGAGTCCTTGGGGAGTGGAAAATACTGTTTGATGTTTAGAAAGGAGGGCTTGGAGGTCTTGGGGCACTGGGGGTGTCTCTGTGGATTGTATGGTATGGAGTTGGGCAATGACACCAGAATGACCTTTTTTGAGCATCTTTTCCATGCGATGGGAACTGATGACCTCAGGTGAACCAGCAGTGATGCCTTGGAATTTATATTGGTGGCCTTCTTGGTCGAATTGCATGGTTAAGGTCTTAAAATCCATGAGAATGGGACCCAAAGTCCTTAGCCAGTCTGCACCCAACACAATGTCGCAACTGCCCATGTCAATAGCAAACATATGGGATTTTAGGTGGTAGTCATCGATTTGGAGATGCACATTTTCACAACACCCCCCACATTTCATAGAACCACCATTGGCAATCATGATTTGGAAATTGTTGACAACATGGATGTAGCAATGGGTTTCTTGGGAAATGCGACGATGAATAAAATTGTGGGTGCTACCACTATCAACCAGAATTATGACCTTTCGGTGCTTGATGTAACCGATTAACTTGAGGGTTTGGGGGGAAGAGAAGCTGGTGAGAGGATTTAGTGAAATGATTGGTTCCACTTCGGGAGGGTTGGAGGGAGGGTTTATGTCAGTGATTTTTGGTGACTCAGGCATAGGGGGACTTTCAACATCCTCTTCCGGAACATCCTTAGAGATGGCCATAAAAATATTTTTTTCCTTACATTTGTGGCCCGGGAAATATTTTTCATCACAATTATAACAGAGGCCTTTGATTTGGCATTCAACCATTTCATCCCTGGTCAATTTTTGGATCTTTAATGGGGCGGAGGGAGTAGTGGGGTTTAATGGTTTAGGGCGAGGGATAAAGGAAGGATTACGATTTTGAGAGGAAACAATTTTTTCTGCTTATTTATCTTTTTTAGTAGCCTCCACCCAACTCGCAGGTTGAGCCATGAGGACATGGGCCCGAATCTCCTCCTTGAGGCCACTGATAAAACACTCTCAAAAGAAAGCATCAGTCATTCCCTCTGTTCAAAAATCCAAGCGCTCAAATGAAGCTATGAAGTCTTCCACTATTCCTGACTGTTTCAATTTTGTCAAACGGCTCAAATGGTTGGTGTCAGTGTCAAAGCATTCATAAAGCTCAGTCACAAATTGGGTCCAAGCAATATACCCTTGACGGGAAGTTTTTCTCCATTGCCACCATTGCCAACATTCTTGATGTAGATGGAGAACACCATACCAGAGTTTGGCCAAGTCATATGTAATGTTGTAGAGAGGGAAATAATGTTCCATTTGGGTGACCCAACCAGTGGGGTCCAAGCCATAAAATTTGGTTACATCCACCGGCGGAAGGCATATGTCCTGTTGAAAGTGATGGGGTTGAAAGGTATGGGAATGGGAAGAAGTTTCACCTTCAGTCTTTGTATGTGCGTTAGGAAAAGGGTCATCAGTAGGGATCTTTAGTTTGGTTCAGAGTGATGCAAAGACAGATTTAAGATGGGTGGTCAATTCTTGTTTGACTTCCTCCATGCAGACTGTACAGATGCATTTATGGTGGTATTGATGGATGTATCATGGGAGGCAATAGTAGCACTGAGTTGTTACACTTCTTTTTGGGTCTCGAGGAAACTAGATTGCAAGGTGTTGAAGAAAGACTCCAGTTCTTGGCTACGGGTATGGGCCATGAGGATGGGTGAACTGAAAAGGGAGCGGGTGGGGTAAAAATTTTTTGTAGAAAAATGATATGGATGAATGTGATAAGGGAGAAGAGATGAATCTAATGGAATAGGTCTCAAATAATGGTGAAAAAATTTCCAGACCTTTTTTTTCTGTTTTTTACAACTGTGGGGTTATACTTCGGTCTGAAGAATGTTGCAGTGCTGAAATCCCCAAATTATTAACCAGAAAGAAATTTGTATTTACTTGGCAACCCGAACACAATTGCGCGACAATAGATCTGGCTAGTTTAATTTGTTTATGTTTATGTTCCCCAAGGGTTAGGTATTCAAGGGTTCTACATACAAGGGTTTGCCTTGTGTTATATCTCTCTGATATATGTGCAGGGTCCAACAGTAGTACTCGGCCCAATATCTCAGGGCACTAACTAAGGAGGATAGATTGTACCCTTAGCCGTACTACCCGACTACCCAGGTACTAGAGAGTATCTTCCCGAGTGTTGTTCTTGGTGACACTATAGCAGTCCGACGACTGATAGGTTTATCTAAAGAGGGCTTCAGGAAATCTAGGTTGATCCATACACAGGTGTTTTCTGATGCGCTACCATTCAAAGGGGTACGAACAGGGGTTACAAGTGTGGCCAATAGTTGTGCACTTAAGAACCACTTGTATTTCATGCGTGTATGAATCCCTCAACCGTGGATTTATGTGCGTCATGACAGATCTTTGTGGCTTAAAGATGTCAGAATACGTATCTACCCTGGAAAAAAAATACCCACAATTTCTGCCAAGGAAAGTGCTCTGATACCACTTGCAAGATACCAGGTATAATAAATACGCAGAACATAAATAAATGCTAGAAATGGAAAAATAATAGTAATATAACCAGCATAATATCCATAATAACACAGAAATAATATGAGAACAACAACTAAAATAACACTTTGATTCAGAAAGCAATGTTCACAGGCCTCTTCGAGGGGGCAACCTCCAGTCGAGCAACGCTCTGTTACAATAATATCCAAGCTAGGGTTTTCATACCCTCGACCCTTATTTATACTAAATATGTCTATTAAGAGAAGCATCTAGAGGAATATCCTTCTAGAAGCGGAAGCTTCTATTAGGTATTCTTACATCCGCCTTATTCTATTTTATTGAAAGTTCTTATTAATATTGACCTTTATTACATCCGAATACATTGATCTACCTATGTACGGGTTAGGACCTTAACATTTTCACTGATTTTTTGGAACTTTGAATTTTTTCCTTTTCTCTGTCTGATGAATCCATTATGAGCATTTTGAGCTGCCTCTGTGAGTTCTGAGTTATTCTTAGCCTTCTCTGTATCCTTTTTGGATCACGCCTTCCCATTGAGAGATTTTTGGACCACCAAAAGATTTCATCAATCAAATGGTAAGTGAGGGAAGAGTTCCCTCACTTTGTCCTTCTCGATCCACTTTGCTTTTCTTGGATGGGTTCCCTTTAAGTATACTCGAAGATAATCAACAACACCCCTGTGTGAAGTCCTCATCCTCCTGTCCAGGATTATATCTTCTTGTAACTCATCTAAGTATTGATGTGTAAATTCATCAACTGACATAATTGAAACTTCCTCATCTTGATCCATGATCATGGGAGGCTAAAACATTTTCAAGTTCTCAACATTCACAACTGAGTAAATATACATATAAGGTAGAAGATCTAGATGAAAATCATTGATACCGCTTTTCTCTAAGATAGTGAAGGGTCCATAATGAATGGTCTTGAGTTTCTTGCCTTCACCCTTCAACCTCTCCTTGCTGATGTGAAGCCATACCCGGTCTCCAACCTAGAACTTATGATAAACCTTGTTCTTGTCATTTCGAGCTTTATATTGTGCTTAAATCTTCTCCAATTGTTCCCTCATTGCTTGGTGTATCTACTGTATCCTCTAGATTAACTTGTGGGCTCTGTCCTTTGTTTGATCTTCATTTACATCAATATCTCTCTCGTACATCAAGTCCAAAGGAACCTTTGGTAGGTACCCAAAACATGTCTCAAAAGGTGAACTATGTGTGGATGAATGTAAAGCTTGGTTGTACGCATGTAACTTGTAAATAGGGTATTTTTTCATCCCATACCTTGGGACGCTTGCTGCAGTAGCCTCGAAGCGATAGTACCATTGTTCGATTTACCACCTATGTTTGTCCATTTGTCTGTGGATGGAAGGCATTGCTCCTCTTCAATTGGGTGTCCATCGTCTTCCACAAGCTAGTCCAAAATTCTCCAAGGAATCGAGTACCTCAATCCGGGACGATAAATGTGGGTAATCTAAAGTGAACCCAAACATGCTGAAATAAGAGATTAAAACTCTGCTCAACAATGATCCACTTTTTACAAGGCATCAAGATACACATTTTGTTGAACATATCCACTACAACATACAAATAGTCATGACCCCATTTGGTCATGGGTAAACCCCCTACAAAATCCATGGATATACTTTCCCATGGATGGGATGGAACAGGAAGTGGTGAGTATAGCCCCAGTTTTCTATTAGTGGGTTTACAAGTAAAACACATCACACACCCCTCTACATATTTAGTTACAATTTCTTTCATTTGAGGCCAATAACAAAACCTATGTAAATGAGATATAGCTTTTCCTACCTCAAAATTCCCAGACACAAGAGAAGTATGAGCTTCTTGTATCACATGGACTTGTTCACTCATAGGAATACATAGCTTTGCAAGATGGTAAAGTGACTTTCCCTGCAGACAATAGTTATCTACCTGTGCACTAAGGGTTAGATTTGTATATGCTTCTTTAAAATCTTCATCGATGGCATATTGTTCTATTGTAATGATCCCAAGCCAAATTCTTTCTTGGAATCACTAACTACTACTACTTTATTGAGTTATTAAGTGCATACAAGATTCATCAACACATGGAGATCACAATATATTCAAGATGTAGAAGCACAAGCAAAGATCTGACCTTTTTATTATGAGCAATGTAAGATCAATACAATAGATGGCCGATCTGGCATAAACCTCAAATGGCCGTACAAGAAATAAATATGAGCTTCTACAAAATGATCCCGCTAATAAAAAATAATTCCTCCAAAGGCAGAATAAGAAATAAAGATCAATACAAGCAGATATGAATGCCAAACTCTCCAGCTGAAGAATGCCATGCTCCAATAGAAGGCTAAAACCCTCAATAACTTGGCCCTACTTCGAAAAGTGTCCAATCACCCTAATAAATATGCCAATTGATAGATCGGGTGATGGTAAGAATAACCCAGGTGCCTGAATCTCCAAGATCCCTCTCAATCTCCGTAGATATGAATTTCCCATTGAATGGGGTGCCCCACTGGATGACTGAAACCCTAGTTGGTTTGGCCCTGATGAAGGAGGCCTCCAAATGATCTGAAACTCTCCAAGAATATAAATCAGGTGATGGTAAGAATAACCCAGGTGCCTGAATCTCGAAGATCCCTCTCAATCTCTGTAGATCTGAATTTCCCACTGAATGGGGTGCCCCACTAGATGACTGAAACCCTAGCTGGTTCGACCCTGATGAAGGAGGTCCCCAAATGATCTGAAACTCTCCAAGAATATAGATCGGGCTATGAGAATCCCATGGGAGAAGTTTCAGACTCAGATCTCAAGCAGATATCCCTAGATATGAGTTTTACTGAATTACAAGACGTCCCCTATGGCTCCAAGATGTCCCAATCTGCAGACAAATGTAGAATGATGATAACCCTCCAGAAAAATCCCTCAAACTGATGGTCCTACCCCTCTGAAGAACTAGATAGAGATGGGATGATACTAGAATGGTGTGGAGGAGTCTTTCATCCCCGAGACCAAGCTGCGGAACAAGGTGAGTGGATATTTCACCACTGAGTTGCTCACAAGGGTTTGTACAACAAACCCCCAAACTGAATGCTCAAGAGCAATAGCAAATGCTAATCCAAAACCAGAATGAATAATAGGTGCACCCCAGTCTCTTACTTATACTTCTCCTTCTAATTCTTTGTTGAGTTAGGTTAACTCCCAGGGTTAATCTTCTATTTTTCTGTTGAGTTATCTTTTACTCCTTTATCCTTTTCCTTTCTTAAGTCACTTAAAAATATAACTTTTAACTTCTTGACTTTTCCCCCCTCGGTGTGAGACTATGACCTAGTGGGGGTGCCCAAGACACCGAGTCTCCTCATTGCCTCTCTAAGAGGTGGGGGACATTACAGTCTCCCCTACTTGAAATTGCTTGTCCTCAAGAAATTCCAAACCTGCTTCTCTAACCACGTGCTCCTGCTCCCAAGTGGCATCCTCAATGGGTAAATCCTTCCACCTGATCAGATACTCCTTGATGCTTCAGTTTCAGAGCCTCTTCTCTCTGACTTCTAACACCTCCTCTGGAATCAAAACAAGCTGTCCCTCCTCATCCATGGGAGGAAATGCCTCAATAGGCCTGACGTGTTGACCAAGGGATTTTTTAAGGCACAAGACATGGAAAACGTTATGGATTTTTATACCCTGTGGAAGCTCCAGCTCATAAGCTATTGCCCCTATCCTCTTGCTGACTCTGTAAGGTCCAAAGAAACGTGGTTGTAGTTTCTCCGCTCCACTTCTCTTAATGGAGGCCTGCCTGTATGGTTGCAACCTTAAATAGACTAAATCGCCAACCTCAAAGGTACGATCAAATCTGTGCTTGTCTGCTTGGACCTTTTGTTGGTTTTGTGCCCTTTGTAAATGATCCTTCAATTCCCTGAGAATGTCTTGGCTCTGCTATATCCAATCCTGTACCATCGGAGCCCTACTGTCACCAAATGCAATCTCCACAAATGATAAAGGATCATAGATATATAAATCTCT
>ML787828.1:211292-228844 GCA_009831015.1 Picea engelmannii | reverse complement strand
AAATGTTCAAGTACAAGATGATTCAAAATGAAAATGTCTCCTTGGTATATATAGGAGACTAGGAGGTATAATTACAACTAATGGACTAAAGCCGACATAAATAAAATAACATTACTAATATAATATGCCCCAATTAAGGGGTATTGAGCTAATATTAGGGTTTAACAAATAATACTTTTACACTAATTATTTTTTGTTATTGTAAGTTTTTCTCTTGCAAGTCGCACGGGTCTCATTGACCATGGCTTCAAAAACACTTCTTGTAGTTTATGTATAACTTGATTCTTGGAGTCACTAGATTTATTTTTTTATTATAAGTGGAAAGTATGTCTATAAGTTCTTTCTATTATGTCCCTCAAAGCTATGTAAAACAATTTTCCCCTCTTATTAACTTCAAACACTAGTTCAAATGAATTGATGACCAATCTATCACCATCATTCACATCCTTAAGAATTTTTGTCCTCTGAGGACAAAATTCCAATCTCTTTCTATCGATCCCTGTGTAACATTAAAAAATGTGAATTCAAGTGTTTAAAACTTGTTAGTGATTAATGTAAAGAAATTTATATTTAGTTAAAAGTCAAAGAAAAAATTCATGTTGATTACCTTTCGAACCACCTGTTTCCTCCCTTTGCAACATTTCCATAAAGATTTTATGTTATTTTTCACTCAAATTGCAAACAATCTTATCTAGTTTCTTTATGTTCTTTCTATACATGATACACATTAACCAATACACATCATTAATATAAACTTGCAAATATTTTAAATATATTAAATTTTTAATAAAACTTAAAGAACTTGCCTCCCTTTCTTGTTGGGATGAGCTACCATCATGTTTGTCGCAATAAGATGTTTTCCTTGAAATTCTATTGGCCATATTGTATCAAATCAAAAGCATGAGTCATCAAAAATAGAAATTATGTAATTTTTATACAATCTATTATTTCAGTGTGCATCATTAGAAAGAACACCCAAATGAGTCAAGCATATATACTCACCGATGCATACTATTAGTCATTTTGCACCACTAACCTGTACACATATGATCCAAAAATCAATATCATTTACATTTTTGGCTAATAAATGTTTTTGACAGATATATGTATCTCGGTGTGCTTTTATGTAAAGTGAGGATCGGGGCATTACCTGTGTACAATGCACCTTAATGTGATTTTCCTGTACAGTGCGCACTATGTACCATGGAAACGGTTTTTGATAAAATCACTAATAATGACATGGTTTGGAATCTGATGCAATGAGTGGTACCATTTCAATGGATATTGAACACTCCATATACAACTAAATAAACCCTATACAAATATAGTTCCTAAAAAAAATACGCATAAAAATTATAGACAGGGGAACCAAAAGAAACAACAAGAAAGATAGGACTTCCAATCCTGAAGGTAGATATGAAACTCTTTTATTTATTTTTTAACATGCATTGAAAATATTTTGAATAAAATAGAGAAAGATTGAGATGATAAGTAGAATTAAATCACATACCTGAAAATCATCTCTGTAGATTTGAATGTGCCCTATGGATCCATTCCAAATTTGGCTCTTCCATAAAATCTTTCCACTCCAAATTATTTAGTGGTAAATCTCTCTTCCACAATTATTCCCTCTAAATTCTTCTAAAATAATGAAATAATGAATAATGTTTTAATTTATAAACAAATACATTTCAAAAAATGAAGTTCCTTCTCTTTTTTTTCGTTGTGATTTTTCACTATATATATTGTATCGATGTGTTACAAAGCACACAGATACACTTTGTATATAAAAACACTTAGTAAACTATATATTTAAAAAAATAATTTTTTCGTTAACTCAGTGTGCCAGATAGATTAATGTACCCCGTTGTGTATATACTTAAACACACATTGATATCAAATTTATCGAAAAAATAGAGATGCAAACTTTCACAATTAAAATTTATGCATATTTTTATTTGCGGAGGCTCTGACGTAGGTCACGGTTCAGTGAGTTTCATATTGTATCCCACTAGCCTGTTCTCTATATACAAATGAACCGATAAATTTTAATATCATATTCATGCATGTATTGATGATGTTTTGGCTCAAACGTAGGGAAAATAAGGTTATAATATCAAATGGTAAATTCTTTTGATTCCATCTCATTCCATATTGTTTCAATTTTGTCAACTTCTCCCCCACCCCTTGAAGCAATTTTAGATTTTATTTATAATTCATTTATATGATTGAATTTATGTAATTTATGTATGTGCATTTGAATAATTGATCATTGAAGTTTTTAGAATCATAATTCAGGATCTAATTCGAATGCGCAAGAAATTCCACCAGTGCAAAAATGCCACAAGATATTATCAGGAGAAAGATATTGTAGGAAAATATTTGATGAAAATGGGTAGTTTCTTTTCTCTGTCAATTATAACATGCCATCTTTCATAAACCTATAGCCTCAATCAATGGTATTACACCATGAATTGGATATCTTTTATCACATGCCAGTAGTATGTGGTTGTTCAAAATTTAAAGGGTTGAAGAAGAACCCTCTATGTGTCACATTGTTTCATTATATTAATGATAGAATACCTAAATTTGATGGTCTAATACCTACCACTTGTTGATGTTTTGGTAGTTGCAGGAGGATATTTCCCTCCTAGATGACCTTTCTTATATGTGTAGAATATTATGGAAGCAAGAGATCCATTGGACAGATGTTGAAATACCCTAGAAGAGAAGTCAACCCAGAAGAATAAAGTATAATGAAAAGACACTTTCCCAGAAGAGAAGTCAGCCCAACTGGAAGGAAAAGAAGAATGTAAATAAGGAGGCACCTTAGCTCATTTGTTCACTCACACACACACTCCTATATAAATAGAAGCAAGGCACAAGTTTGGAGGAGGTGATGCAGTAGCTGCAGCTATGCAGTTTATTATTTCTCAGTCTTTTGGTATCTCTCTCTTATGCGCTACTACTTGAGGAGGTATGCTACCTTTGTATAATGTTGTTTTTGCAGCTGTGGTGGTATTCCTGGTTAAGATAGAACTTATGATATGGTTTATCTGATTGGACTTTCTTTGTGAATAGAATCTATCTATCTAAGAAATTTTCTTGGGTTTTTCCCCCATTTGGGATTTTCCGAGTATAAATCCCTTATGTTGTTTTTTGTCTCTTGTTTATGTTGCTATTACTTAGTACATGATATATATGTTAATGATAACGAAGTAAAATAACATTAGTAACACTAATTCTCCATACATAAGGAAAATCCAACATGGAATCAGAGTTGGTTATCTTCAGAACAATTTAACCAGTGGAAGGAAGATCAATACAGTGACACCTTGCAACACCTGGAAATTGAAATAACTTGTCAAGATCGTTGAGAAACTTCCCAAGGAAGTTGGGGATAATTTTTGTAGAGAGAAGTGCACCCTAACCTATATCACCCCCTCAAACCCTCAGTGTGCAATTTGGTGAATTCTAAATATCGAGGTTTTTTAGTGCTAGGGTTTCTATCGGAGAAAATGTCAACCAGTATGAGAGTTTAGGATAGATTGGATGGAGTAGATAAATTCAGATATTGGAATCATAGAACACAATTCATTCTAGAAGAGAATAAATTTTGGATCATGTCAATAAGATGCTTCCAGAACCCAAAGACGAAGAAGAAAAGGAAAAAATCAAGAAGAATGAGGTCAAGGCCAAGAGTATCTTGACAGACTCAATCAAGGATCATATGATACCCAATGTATCAGAACTAAATACTACAAAATAGATGTTTGATACCCTAACCATAATCCATGAAATAAATAACACCAGTTGGAAGCTTACCCTACATAAGCAACTCAGAAATGTGACTATGAACAAGTCATAGATGATAGCCAACTTCTTTACAAGGATTTCGCAAATCAAAGACTAGTTTGCAGCCATTGGAGATCGAGTAGAAGATGTTGAAATAGTAACCACTACACTAAATGGTTTCCCTCCCTCTTGGGACCCATTTTTCCAAGGCATTTATGAAAGAAGGAAGTTACCTGAGTTTGACAAGTTATGGGCAAATTGCTCTCAAGAGGAATCTATATTGATCTGAAAGAAACAAAAGGTAGATGATGAGGAAAACCAAGCACTTGTAGCACAAGTGAAGAAGAGAAAGGAAAGAGAAGAAGGAATTCCAAGGAGGTCTAAGAAGCCACGTTGTAAGAGGGATGTGTCAAAGGTTCAATGCTTCAATTTTAGGAAGATGGGGCATTATGCCGCAAAATGTCCTCACAAACATGAGAAATAAAAGGAGAAGAAGAAACATCATTCACATGCATAATAAGATGAAGAGAAGTCAAAGGAATCAAGGGATGAAGAATTTGTCTTTTATACAATGGTGTTTTCATATGAATTATAGAAGGAAACTCAAGCAGGACAACAACACCAAACTCTAGGTTTGCATATCAGTTACCGTGGAAATGTTGTTCTTGTCTCTTGTTCCAGGAACACCACATGTGATAACTATGAGAAGGATCTATGATGATGGATGTAGAATGCAACTATTTAGACAATATCTAGTCGAGACATAGAACTATGTACACGAACATACACATCCATGTGAAGTAGAAGAAGAAGAAGAGTATCTCTTATGGATATTGACTGTGAGGATCAGAAGGCTCCAAATATGATCGTATAGTTAATTTTGTTGGATTACTGAGAGGGGGGGGGGTGAATCATTAATATAGAAATTTAATGCTTTTTAACCATATAATACGAGTGTTATATCAATGTAGCATTATCATCCAATAAATGTAGAGTAAATAAGCAATGAACAAATGAACAATCATACACATACACAGTACACCAGTGTTTTAAGTGGAAACCCAAAGCAGGATAAAAACACATAATGCTTTTTCTTATATGTCTTGAAGAATTACATTCATTGGAAGTACCAACTTCCTTTGTTTTCCAGCTGCAACTTGAAGGAGGCTCCACCCCCCTAGTTTCTCAGGCTACAACTTGAGGTAAGCTCCAACTCCCCAATTCTCTGGCTACAATTAGAAGGAGGCTACAACCCCCTATGTTCTTTGAATACAACCGAAAGGTGGCTATATTCACCTATCCTTTCCCCATCCAACCACCCTGATGTAGAAGTAGAATGATGGAACCACTATCACACTATCACTGTGAGATATACCACTATACAACTGTATCAACCTGTACCACTGACATGCAGCCAACCTGTACAACTTCCATGTAATCAATTTGTACCTGAACTGAATATGTGTCAATAAAATACATCAGGTACGTGACATGTAGTGTTGTAGTATGCGTATGTACACACCCTTTATGTTATGCAACCTGCGTGTGTACGTGACCAAACTGTTATGTAGCCTGCGTATGCCTTCTGAAAACTAGGGTTTTCTTTCTCTTGAAAACTTTTGACCCTCTGTAACCTTTTCACATAGATATGCAACTTGTCACTGTATCCAGACTATAACTGTACCCTGTTATTGCATATTTATACATAACCTTTACCCAAAGAATATATATCTTTCTCTAGTCATGTGCCATATAGGTGTGGTAATCATGAACAATTATAATAGCCCTCACATGATCTAGCCATCAAACCCTTTATGATATTCATCCTCTCAATACATCAACCACTTCACAAATACAATCTCTCAACCATGTACACAAAAACCCTTAGCCATATGCCAATAAATACAAGATGTTCCTCAACAAGAAGTATCAATGATAAATATACTAGCACTGTATTTTTGTAGATCTGACTTATAGAGAAGATCCCATGCATCCACTAGTCTCTCTAGGGAGAATTTTCAAATCTCCATAACCATTTCTCATGCATACATTGAAATCCAACATTTATATAAATAAGACATACCTTTTGAACCAATGGATAGATTTGATGTATTTGAGCACTATAGACCTTCATGGGAGCTTGATCTCAGAATATAGAATCTCTTCAAGTTTTCATGGATTTACCAACATGTACGCACCCTAATACATTGCCAGTCTACGTACGTATGCACCCTAATACACTGTCATCCCGCGTACGCCTCAATATGTACACACCCTAATACCCTGTCAGCTCGCGTACACCTCATAAACTAGGGTTTTTTAGTATTCGTTGTAATTCTGAAACTTTTTCCGTCAACCCTTCGTACTACCTCATACTTTTGCAACTTCAGATGTATCAATGGTTACTTGCAATAAGCCTTACAAAACAAAAGATATTCAATGTGTTCAAGTGTGATTAAATGAGAGAGCCTTGCCTCTTATTTATACTCTCATGTAGAATCCCACTTTCCTTATTTTAGGGAGTTCTCCATTAACTTTATTATTTAAATAATTTCTTTTCCAAACACTTTGACTTTTTGGGGCTTCTAGATGACTTATGAGGCTCTTCCATTTTCACATTGCCATAACTCTCTAACCGTGAGGATTTATGTGACGTTCCACATACCACTGGAAATGGCATGTCAAGAACTATCCATATAGGATAGTTTCACTGAAAAATTCACCGACCTTCATCTCATTATTCCACAATTAAGCATGGGTTATCTAACCATACTTCTAGGATAACTCAATCCACAAAGCGTCTTCCCGTGAGGGCTTTCGCCATAAGGGGACCACTTTGGAGTTCATCCATTTGTACTTCTTATCAACTGTGACATGACAATAATGAGTCATATTTACATAAAAAAAACTTGTGTCCATTACCCAAACCTTTGTGTTATCGGGATTTTCTACCAGACTTACTTTAAGGGTTGACATCAATGACAACCAACCTTAATAAAAAATATCCCCCTTTGGCATTACTAGAAACACTCTGATGCAATACTGAAATCATGTCATGCAATAATGAATTCATATCACTCATGCTCCCCTTGGAACCATGCATCTGTCCTCTACATCTAATAAATCTCTCCCTCTTTGTCATCAATGGAAAATGTATCTTTCCATACTCAACTATGATGTTTTTTTCTGCAACCTGGTCCCATAGAAAGTGATAATTCATTGGAATGTGATTTGTCTTGGAGTGCATCAATAGGTTATTTGAGATACTGATAGTGATTGTATTATCACAATAGATTGGAATGGGCTCATCATACTCAACCTGTATATATGTCAGAGTTTGTTTCATCCAAATAACTTATGTACAACATGTTGTTGTTGCAATATACTCTGCCTCGCCTGTAGATAAAGATACTGATGATTGTGTATTGCTTAGCCATGATACTAAACACTCACCCAAGAAGAAGGTTTCTCCATTGGTTCTTCGTCGATCATCAATAAAACCTGCCCAATCTACATCTATGTAGGCAATAAGTGATATATCATTTCCTTTTGGATACCATAATCCAAACTCTTTTGTTCCTTTGAGATATCTGAAAATCCTCGTCACTACTAATACATGTGATTCCTTTGGTGTTGCATGAAATCGTGCCACTTGTCCAACTGCCTGCATTACATCTGGTCTAGATGTTGTCACATATAGTAGGCTACCAATCATTGACCTTTATTTCCTCTGATCTATAGACTTTTAATCATCATCTTTTCTCAACTTGCAACTAGTTTACATGGGATTTATAACTGATTTGTAATCTTCCATTCTGAACCTCTTTAGCATTTCTATGATATACTTGGTTTCAGAAATAAGCATTTCTATGATATACTTGGTTTCAGAAATAAAAATTCCTTGGTTGTTTTGACATATCTGAATTCTGAAAAAGAAGGATAGTTCTCCAAGTAATGACATTTTAAATTCATTCTGCATATCCTTTGCAAATGTTTGGCTTAACTTGTCATCATCACTACCAAAAATAATATCATCAACATAAACTTCAATTAATAAAATACTATCTTGACTTACCTTGATGTAGAGGTTGTTGTCTTCACTTCCTTTTCTGAACCCTGCCAACTATAAATATTTATCTAGTCTAGACTACCATGCTCTAGGAGCCCGTTTTAGACCATCCAAAGCCTTATTTAATTTACAAACATAATCTGTGTTCTTTGACAACTGAAATACTTCTAGTTGTTCAATGTAGACTTCTTCTTCAAGTTCCCCATTCAAAAAAAACTGATTTTGCATCCATCTAATACACTTTAATATTTTTGGAGCATGCATAAGCTATAAGCAATTAGATTGCTTCCATTCTGCCAACTTGGGAAAATGTCTCTTCAAAGTCGATTCCTTCAACCTGTGCATATCCTTTACATACCAATCTAGCTTTGTTCCTTGTAACCTGTCCATCTTCATTCAATTTATTCTTGTATACCTGTTGGGCCCCAACAACTCCCCCTAAATGTTTACAAAATTTAAAGGGCCCCCATTATAATCTTGATAATTATAATGAGCTACAGAATCAACCTTTTCAAATAGTTTCATACATTGGATTTCTTTGAGACAAACTCAATGCATTCACTATAGTATGAGACATTCATTATAAGAGTATGTCAAAATTTAGAAACGAGCATAAAAATCTAAATTTAAACAAAAACGTTAATTTTTATCCACTGTTTACTTTCGTTTAAATTATGATTATGTGTTCTTTCTTTTGCTCATTAGCAAGTTTGAGTATTTTGAATAATGTGTTCAATACTTCATCAAATAATATCTTGGTTGGTTTCTCATTTTCATAAAATCATTTAGTGATATTAATTAATTAAATTCTTTTTTAATTTTGCATCTCATTTCAAAATAATAATAATAATAAAAAGAATTATCTATCATTTGTTTGATTTTGTAAAAAACCAAAATTAATATTTTTCTCTTCTCCATTAACTTGAAGCTTCTAGAATTTTTAGGTCATATTTGAAAGGAAATTATAAACAATGTTTTTTTAGAACTTATAATTAATTTAAATTCATTTTTTATTTTAGTGTTCTAGATTTTGTTTTATTCACAATTTTTAGGTTATTAATTTAGGTTTCTTTTTGTTTCACATGTTTCTATTATCAGTTATTTGGTACGGATCTTATCATGGCTTGATTTTATTATCTAAATATGTTCAAGATTATTGATCCAAAAATAATATTGGATTGCTGCAAATAATTTTATGAGCAACAACAGATAAAATTTGGAAAGGTGTCAAGATTAAACATGCAATTTTGAAGGACTGATTGCAGCTAAATTGTGAGAAATTTGAAGAAACAGTTGAAAACCCATCTCCCAAATGGACCCATTTAGTTTTCGCGCAACATTTTCCCAAAAACATGTACGATTTGAGAGATATTTGTGTCTCTTTACGAGGAAAATGTTAGGTGGCGGAAATTATTAGTGATGCCTAGAGTCTTCATTCATTGTATAAATATATGAGAAAGTTCGGAGCCAAGAGATCCAGAAAATGGAGAGGAGGATATTTATCCTTTCTCTTTTGTATATTATTTATTTTGTAAACTTTTATTCTTTTCAAATGGATTAACAGATAGTTGGAATCTTTGGGAGAATGGACGAGTATTTTCAAATAAGAATATGGAATTCCAGGTTGCTTAATGGATTTTGTCCTGTGAGTAAAATGGTTTTATTTTCATTATAATATCTTCATATTCTTTGAATAATTGATTATGCATTGATTTAAATTAGTTATAGTCTTTTTTATCAATACATGGTTAATTGCTATCATTTATGTATTAATTTTTATTTTTTTTTTATCTTTAAGAGTTTATTATCCCAAAAAAATCTTCCAGGACTACAGTATGGGCATTTGATTTTGAGAAAGAATATGGGAAAGTAATTCATATTTGGCTTTAGACCTATGTGATACTTATTCCATTTCGTTCTTTCATTACTGTTGTATTATGAGAATATTATTATGGTTGATTTTAGCTTTAGTTTGTCATCATATGGTGTTTTCATACTGTTAAATGTTATATGTTGTCCATAATTTCTAATTCAAGTTTTTATTTGTGGTTGATCTATCATTTGATCATTTTTGAACTTATTCTTAATGTTAAATGTTGGATAAAATCAATATTTAGATCTGAGTTTTCTCTCATTCTTAAATATTGATCATCCTAAGATCACATGATTTTTAATTAGATGTTTTTTTGTTGTTATTAATTTATTCCAATATCAAATACTTCTTTGAATGTATTCTGGAAGTGCTAGTATTGTTCTTTTATAGGTTTCCCTTAACAACAGTACAAGCAGGAACTCATACAATACAAGAATATAAACTCAGTTGACTGATCAATTAGAGGTTAGTAGATGCATTCTTTTATTTTATTTAGAGTTGTTTATGAATGAAACAATGATTACATTAATTAACTTTGACTGTTTTTGTGTCACTGTTTCAATTGTATTCATTTAGTATTTATTTGTTTGATATCTTTAAAAAAAAACACAAAAAAATTATTTTTTTCATATTTGATTCAGAAACTTTATCAAACAATCATTTTCGCAAGATTTCATGCAAACCTTGTAAACTATATATAAAATGTTCATAATAATTTGTATATTCACATTCTTAGATAAATATTTGTAATTATTGTGTCGATTGTTAGAATCTTTTCTTTAGTTATTTTATTCATTGTTCTATCTTTAGGACCCTAGTTGGATAATAGGGCCATTAAACCCGTCAGAATAGGTCACACCAAATGGCTTTGGTTAATTAGACAACCCTGGACCTGGTCTATCCTTCCAGTTGACGGTGTGTCACTTACGCTCGTCAACAAATGGCGCTAGAAGGAGCTCCAAGGTAAATTTAATGATTAAACGTTTTACCCCTCAGCCTGTCATAATTCTAGATTTATAAACTTTTCTTCTGTGTCATCTTGAAATGCACTAGAAGGCCAGCCAGACTGACAAGTTAGCCTTGTAGGAGTCTTTGTTTTGAATGCATTTAATTCCACATGGCTCCTCAAATCATTGTGTTGGAACATGCTTTCCACTTCTCATTACCTGATATTCCCAACGAGACAGTCTCTCACTTGTCCAAACTCACCTTTGATGGTGGGGGGAATGTATTTGCTAAAGACCATATTAACAAGTTTTGGTGTAAATGCATCAAACATGATATTTCTGATTTAAAGGTTTTATGTAGATTGTTTTCTTTTACTTTTAGGGGTTAGATTAAACATTGGTTTGAGTCTTTTCCCGCATATCACATTATTGATTGGTTTCAATTTGTAGATGATTTTTTAGATGCTTTTGAAAACTATGATTACAATCAATTATGTGAAGAATTTCAGACTTTACAAATCAACGAAAATTCATCTTCAGAAGGCTTTTCAACAAGAATCCATCATGTTCTCTGTAAATTTAATCTTGATGACATGTCATTTGTACTAAATCTCCTCTATGATGCCTGCATTCCTTTCATCCAGTTATATTCAATCGCAAATGATGAATCAGTTACACATCCTATCACTCAATTGCGAGAATAATTTTGTTTACAGGATGAAAGGAATCAATCCAAAAATTTTCAACAAGCAAGTGAGGTAGAATCTATTGAAAAGGTTTTTACTCACAATCAAACTAGTTTTTCCTCTGAAGCATTGTATATTCAGTCCTCGACCATCATGGAAGAATATTTGATGTTGGGTCAAGATGAATTTCCATATTCTTCTAACCCTTGCTCTAATCAATACTTAAATTAAATTATTGAAGAACACTTAGGTGAAGAAAACGATCTTAAGCATTCTAACATTCCAATGAAACTGATTAGAGATGTAGATCTGCAATTGGAAGAAGAAACCTTAAACCCTCATATACAAATCATACCTTATCCACAAGAAAGATCAGATGTTTCTCGTGAAAGTTTTGAATTTTCTATAATACAGGAGACAAATTTAGATGATCATATTATGTTGAAGAATTTATCACCAAAACAGAGTGAAAGTTTTAAGAAAAGTAAAGAGGAATGTATTGAGAATACCATTGTTAAATATCATAGCTCAAGATATTATTTTCATGTGTTCATTTTTTATTCCTTTTACTCTTTATATCCAGTTCTCTTCTTAGATTCTGGTGGACTTGATACTTTACCCACAGTATCTTACTCTTTTCCATCAAAATCAAATCTTTTCGATAT
Organism: Picea engelmannii; assembly: GCA_009831015.1. Classification (NCBI taxonomy): domain Eukaryota; kingdom Viridiplantae; phylum Streptophyta; class Pinopsida; order Pinales; family Pinaceae; genus Picea; species Picea engelmannii. The sequence continues at coordinate 216,809 of ML787828.1, read as the reverse complement.
GCCAAAATTTGGTGAAATTAATTCCAAACATAACATTTATGAAGTTGGATTTGATGCTCTTTCACTTTCGTCACTCTCATGGAAAAATGACATGTTTCAAGATGATTTTACACGATTTATTGTTGAAAACGACAATGCACTTATTCTTATGGAAATCAAATTTTCTATTCGTTCTTTGATTAGTTCAAATTTTAATGTTTATGCTTCACATTTTGAAACAATCAATATCATCAAAGGAAGCATTCAAACCAATAATCTAATTGATGTCATGAATCCTCTTATGATGTGTTCTCCATTGATATATCCATTTCATCAAATTCATAGTTTTCATCCTAATTTTTATGACAGGATCTTAGAGTGGCTTGAAGATTTGTATCTAAAAATCTTCATAATACAGATAAAGTTGTGCTTTCTTTGTTTCTACCTAAATATCTAGGAATTAAGCATGACATGATTTTTTTAGATCCTCCAGGTGAAGAAATGGATGAACACTTGGAGAATTGTCAAGAGGATGGGGCACTTTGGCCTTGGTTGAGGGTTATGTCAGGTCCCCATAATATTGACCAGTTTTCCAAACTTACTTACACTCTTCCATGCCATTATGACCCATATCATGACCAAATTGCAGAATGGTTGGAGGATTCATACATAAAGAAGTTTCAAAAGAATGATAAGGTTGTGCTTGTTTTGTTTTTAAAAGAGTATATAGGAGGTAAGAATGACATATTTCTTTTTTGTCTACAAATACTACATTCTTTTATTCTGATTTTCGACTTTCTATGCCTTGCAGGATTGAAGATGCTCTTGTGGCTGCATTGGAAATACGATTTTACTTTGTCTTTTGATCTATTTAGTAGTTTAGAGTAGGTTTAGGAGTAGGTTTCCTTTAGTTTTATTTCTAAATATTTCTTTGTGTAATAATGCAGTTATAAACACAAGTGGGTACACCAAGAGAACCATAATATGAATGTTGTCAGGGATGTCCACATTAAATCTTTTTCTCTCTGCTTTTCGTTGAATATTTCTTTTCGAAAACACAGTATCATCATGAAAATTTTAAATGGAATGTAAAGATATAAGTAAATTTGAACTATCAATTCAACCCTGACCTAAGGTGCCATGAGTAGGACTGCACTCATCTTAATAAGGATTTTTCTATTTTCTTTTTGTCTCTTTTATTTTTAATAATAATGTTTGGTCAAAGTAGCATCTCATGCATCACTATTTTAAGAAGAGAACTTTCTCACACATGATATTTTATATGATTTAGTTCTTCCTTTATTTTACAGTGAGATGCTAGTGGATCCAAAAGCTCAAGCTTATCTTTGGCCAAAATTGTTTCCTGAAAAGTTTTCTTTTGTTGTTTTGATTTTGTGTACTTCTAATTTTGAATCCCATTAACAAAATCTGATTTGGTTTGTTGTGTGTTTTTTGTTTTCTTTGATTGCTTTGAATGAGTTTTCTTCTTATTTGTCTTTTTGAATCAATATATTTCTGATCAAAGAGTTATTGTCCACTGAAGCATTTATTTTAAGACTTGTGTTTTTCAAGCAAATTGAAATAGTTCAAAGAGGTCCTAATATTAATATATAGCTTAGACAATTTATTTTTAAGTCAATTGTCACTTTCATTTTGTCCTCAAATTGTCTTTTTCAGAGTATTACACGAGATATATGGTTTAAATATTTGAGAATTACGATGATATTTAAATTTTTTATGCCATCCATATTCTTAAGGAATCACTTTTAAGTGCTTCCCCATTCTCTAGATGATTTCTTAAAGGAAATATAAAATATCTAAACCATGATAAAAATTCCAGTTTGAAAGAAAATAAATAACATGATCAACTATTCACCTATATTGCAATTAACCTCCAGTATCACCCTTCTCTCTTTGTCATCAAGAAATCTATTTAATTGTATTATTATTTAAAAGTGGCATAAGAGGGTTGGAAGCACTTAAGTGTGGGAAGTGTTTGTAAACCCGTAGGGGTACTGAACAAGCTCGTTGATAGCATGATGCAGACCCCCTACCTCAGCAGGGTCCATTGATCTCCCAGTCTCTGGATCGCTCTCTTCCCTAAGCTAAAATGGCTCTTCGGACTCCTGGTGGAACCCTTTGAATGAATCCACAGGTCCTTTTTTATTTGGTGACCTCGAGCTATGACTAAAGGTGTAAACAACACACCTTTCGTGTTTCAGGGTTTCAGGACTCCTGCATGCAAGCTCTCCTAGGCTCCTTCTCCTTCGAATCGTCGAACCCCGAAATAGAGCCTAGCTCCCACTAGCTCCTACCTTCACTCCTGACCAACAAATATGATCGAGACTTTTCCGAAAAGGAAATTTTGGATTTCGCGAATTCGCGAATTCTTATGTAAGTTCCCTCAACTCTTCAACCTCCAAAACCTGAAATGTCAATGGAGGTTGACTTCTCCAATGTGACGAGTATGCGCCACCTGTTTCCCACTAATTTTAGTTTTTCAGGACTTTCAAGTGAACAATCCACAGTCATTCCTCTTCCCCTATCATTCCCCAAATTCTGAAATCTTTCCTTTGACGAGATCGATGGTTGTGAGCCTCCCTCGATCCAACGGCTTATGTTCTTTTAGGATTTTCACCGACCCGAGAATCCACGACACTTGACCCAGATATGACCTTCGGGCAAGCCAAGAGATGCTTTTTTCATTTCACGACTTCGCGAATCCTGATGTCGAGTCTCTGACTCTTCAATCCTTGAATGCCGAAATGCCAAAATGGGCTCTATGATGATTATCCCCTGACAAAATATCATTCCATGTGACTGCTTCCTCGTGACCATGCGCTAACGCCAAAAGGCATTTTTTGTGGCTCGGGACTTCGATGTTCAAGAGTCCCGTCCCTTTGCCTCTTGAAACCTCGAATCGCAGTCCTTCCGCAAACCAGATCCAATGGTCCTGCGTCTTCCTTGATCGATGACCACGATCGTTTCGGGATTTCACGATTCAGAACTCCATGTCTCCTAACTCCTGGCCTCTCGAACACCCGTGTCCCAAAATGTCGAAAAGGGATTAACGGGCTTTGGTTCCTCCCTTAGCCTCCATCCACGTGACCACCACTCTGTGACCACGTGCTTAATGTCAAAGCGCTACTAGATTTCATGATTCTAGGAATCATGATGTAAGCATTCCTCTTGTTCTCTTTCTTGCGAATCCTGGGTTGCTAAAATGTCAAAATGTCTTAGCGTTCTTTCTTTCAGGGTTTTGCGATTCGGGGAATCACGATGCAAGCGTCCCGCTCCTTTATCTTTCGAATATCTAGTCCACGAAATGCTGAAATCTCTCCCTCTGAGATATCAATGGCCCAGACACTTCTGGAACCAATGGCTACGATCCAACTGGATCAACAATTCAAAATATTTCGAGCCTTTTCCCGAAACCTCGACCGCTCTCCATGTGTCCTCCTTGATGGACAATCCTAGTCCTTTCGTGAATTCTCCTTTCGCGATTTTGGAGACTCTTCACTCTCGATCTCCCGTTGTCTGAATCCCTAAAACGTGGGTCTCTTGACACGCGTCCTCTGAGATGGACAATTTTGATTCTATCGAGACTTCGACGAGTCCTCTCTTCTCTATTACTATGAAGTTTAAACCCCGTGTACCTTTTTCTGGATCCGATGAATATTAGTTCTCTGCGCTAGATCTAATGGACCAGATCTATTCTCCTACGTGCTCTTCTCCTTTTTCCTGGATGTAGAATCCAACGGTCCAAGTCTTGTCCTCTGCTCGATCCAACGGTAGATGTGCTCTTCCTCCTGAGCTTTGTCAACTTAGAAACCTCGAAAGGTTTTATCTGTGCGTGTTCTTTTTGCACTTTATCTTCTGAGCTTATGGACTTAGAATAAGTTCATTCTCATACACTCCTGGTGCTGTTGAGATTTCAAATAACTCAATTCAAAGTATTTCTTGAAAAGAAATGCTTCATGCCCTCCTGGCGTTCTTTTGCTCGATGCACACCTTGCAGATCTTATAGAGTGTTTAGCAACTCTGCACGTGTCTCTCCTCGAAACTTATTCTCTCTGAACTCGAAATAGATTCCCTCCTGTGCACTCTATGCACATGCTCAATGCCCTCCTGACAGATCTTTACAGAATCTTCAATAGTTTTGTTTCTTCTCTATGCCTTCCTTTGCACAGTTCCTCCTCCAGAGTATTCAGTAACTTTGAGGCTTCCTTTGAGTCTATGAATCCTCTTGGTGTGCCCTCCTGGTACGTTCTTTCTGACTCCTCAGAGTTCATATGCACACTCCTTGCGCTGGCCTCAGAACTTCTCGTGTTCCATTGTGCACTCCTTGCACAACCCAAAGAACCCAGACGGTTATCACAACTTAATAGATAGACAAATTCTATCTATCCCTGCAAGTGAAAATCTAACATACATCTACAACATATCATCAACACGTAAAGACATTCTTTTATGAACTCACAAACACATGAACAACAACATGCAGGAAAAACTGCTATGATTTTATTAATATGAAATGCCTCTTTACAATGTGAGCTCGAACTGCAACAGAGTCAGAGCTTCCTCTCCTCTGTTCTACTCTTCCTGAACTAAATCTAGATTCAAATAAGATCTTTTTACAAAGAGGGGCTCCTCGAGCTCTTCCCTCCATGTCACCAACTCTCATTAATTTACATTCAATTACATTGAATGGTTGTCTAGTCTGAATCATATCTAGATCTCAGACTTACAACCATTTAAGGAACACTTTATCTAAAGCCTGCACACATGCATGGCTTTTTGGCTCTACCAGCCTTACAACATTTAATACAAATTTTTCAAAATTTGAAAAAATGAGAGGGTTGCGCCTCTCTCCTTCTATTGAATGCACGCTTGATGTGTTGGCTAGCTGGTGCGTAGCTAGGTTGGAGCGATGATCCTGCATCACAATGGGTAAATTCACACATGATACCAAGACAACTTCATCGGGGTACTGAACATGCCTGCTCACAACAAAACAATGTCAGGTCGAGAGGTAGCAGATATTTGTTTTTAAATGAACTATTATGGAAGTATACATCATGTGGATACAATTATTGGATGGGATTAAAGCATTTGAGTGGGTTAAATGACATCCCTGCCGAGGCTATGGACATTTGCTGACAATAGTGGCTCTGTCAACGGTATTGAAGTTCTTTTATAAATATCACGACTCTTTGATTAAGACATTATTTTAGGTTACAATCCCCTGCAAAGAAAATTCTATTGTATGGTTATAACATTGGGCTTATCCTAATACTATATGGTCTCAGAGTGAATTTATTTCAGGGAGCTTAAATCCTTTTTCAAGTATTATTATTTTATTTCTGAGATGAAATCTTACCAGATCAGAGATAACTACTTCACCCAATAAGTCTCCATTTATTGGGCCCCAACAACTCCCCCTAATTTTTTACAAAATTTAAAGGCCCCCCATTAGAATCTTGATAATTATAATGAGCTACAGAATCAACCTTTTCAAATAGTTCCATACCTTGGCTT
>ML787828.1:196629-211242 GCA_009831015.1 Picea engelmannii | reverse complement strand
TTTTTATCAACTGTTTACTTTCGTTTAAATTATGATTATGTGTTCTTTCTTTTGCTCATTAGCAAGTTTGACTATTTTGAATAATGTGTTCAATACTTCATCAAATAATATCTTGGTTGGTTTCTCATTTTCATAAAATCATTGGGTGATATTAATTAATTAAATTATTTTTTCATTTTACATCTCATTTCAAAATAATAATAATAATAATAATAAAAAGAATTATCTATCATTTGTTTGATTTTGTAAAAAAACAAAATTATTTTTTTTCTCTTCTCCATTAACTTGAAGCTTTTAGAATTTTTAGGTCATATTTGAAAGGAAATCATAAAAAATGTTTGTTTAGAACTTATAATTAGTTTAAATTCATTTTTGATTTTATTGTTCTAGATTTTGTTTTATTCACATTTTTTAGGTTATTAATTTAGGTTTCTTTTTGTTTCATAGGTTTCTATGATCAGTTATTTGGTACGGATATGATCATGGTTTGATTTATTATCTAAATATGTTCAAGATTATTGATCCAAAAATAATATTGGATTGCTGCAAATAATTTTATGAGCAACAACAAATAAAATTTGGAAAGGCGTCAAGATCAGACAAACGATTTTACAGGACTGATTGCAGCCAAACTATAAGGAATTTGACGAAACGGTTGAAAACCCATCACCCAAATGGACCCATTTAGCTTCCGCCTAAATGTTTCCCAAAAAAATGCACGATTTGCGAGATATTTGTGTCTCTTTACGAGGAAAATTTTAGGTGGTGGAAATTATTAGTGACACCCAGACTGCTCATTCATTGTATAAATATATGAGAAAGTTTAAAGCCAAGAGATCCATAAAATGGAGAGGGTGATTTCTATCATTTCTCTTTTGTATATTATTTATTTTGTAAACTTTTCTTCTTTTCAAATGGAGTAACGGATGGTTGGAATCTTTGGGAGAATGGACGAGTATTTTCAAAGAAGAATATGAAATTCCATGGTGCTTAATGGCTTTTGTCCTGTGAGTAAAATGATTTTATTTTCATTATAATATCTTCATATTCTTTGAATAATTGATTATGCATTGATTTAAATTAACTTTAGTCTTTTTTATCAATACATGGTTAATTGTTATCATTTATGTATTAATTTTTTTTTATTTTTATCTTTAAGAGTCTATTATCCCAAAAAAAATCTTCCAGGACTACAGTATGGGCATGTGATTTTGAGAAAGAATATGAGAAAGCAATTCATCTTTGGATTTAGACCTATGCGATGTTTATTCCATTTAGTTCTTTCATTACTGTTCTATTATGATAATATATTATGGTTGATTTTATCTTTAGCTTATCATTATATGGTGTTTTCATACTATTAAATGTTATATGTTGTCCATAATTTCTTATTCCATTTTTTATGTGTGATTGATCTATCATTTGATCATTTTTTAATTTATTCTTAATGTTAAATGTTGGATAACATCAATATTCATATCTGAGTTTTCTCTCATTCTTAAATATTGATCATCCTAAGATCACATGATTTTTAATTAGATGTATTTTTGTTGTTATTAATTTAATCCAATATCAAATACTTCTTTGAATGTATTCTGGAAGTGCTATTATTGCTCTGTTATAGGTTTCCCTTTACAACAGTACAGGCATGAGCTCATACAACACAAGAAGATAAACTCAGTTGACTGATCTGTTAGAGGTTAGTAGATGAATTCTTTTCTTTTATTTAGAGTTGTTTATGAATGAAACGATGATTACATTAATTAGCTTTGACTGTTTTTGTGTCACTATTTCAATTGTATTCATTTAATATTTATTTGTTTAATATATTTAAAAAAAAGAAAAAAAGAAGTGTTGTTCATATTTGATTCAGAAAATTTATCAAACAATCATTTTAGCAAGATTTCATGCAAACCTTGTAAATTGTATATAAATTGTTCATAATCATTTGTATATTCACATTCTTAGATAAATATTTGTAATTGTTGTGTCGATTGTTAGAATATTTTCTTTAGTTAGTTTATTTGATTTTGCTATCTTTAGGAGCCTAGTTGGATAAAATAGCCATTAAACCCATAAGGATAAGTCATACCAAATGCATTGGGTTAATTAGACAACCCCGGACCGGGCCTATCCTTCCAGTAGACGGTGTGTCACTTACACCCATCAACAATACCCACTTTGTGCCAATCACATTCTTATCCTTTGGTCTTGGAACCAACTCCAAAGTGTCATTTTTCTCTATTTGATCCAATTCTTCATCCATGGCCTTATTCCAAAATTCATCTTTGCTGGCCATTTCAAAAAAGGTTGGTTCAATCGTAGATGAAAGTGCTAGGTGAGTTTTTTCTGGTGAACATGTTCTTCTTCTAGTCTCAACTCCTGCATCTTTGTTTCTTATAATCTGATATGAAGGATGATTCTTCTGTACTCATCTGCTAGGTGTCTTTGGAGGCACTTGTTGAACTTGTTCTTCTTCTTCTATCAGATCCTCTTCATCTCCCCATTATTTTTCATCTTTTGTTTCTTCTTCGTAAAGTTGTTCCATTGATTCATTTTCTTCTTCCTTTAATTATTGTCTACCTGTTTCATCAATTGTTACGTTGATGCTTTCCACAACTTTGTTCAATCTCAGGTTGTAACACTTTTATTATTTCCTTGTAATTGAGTAACCAACAAGTACTCCTTTGTCCACATGAGAGTCAAACTTTCCCATTCCTCCATATTCTCTTTTGATGTAGCATTTGCTTCCAAAAACTCTGAAGTTCTTCACATTTGTTGGTCTTCCTTTCCATAGCTCGTAGGGATTTTTGTCGGTGTTGTTTCTGAGCATTACTCTATTTTGAATGCAAACTGATGTATGCAGTGTCTGTGTCCAAAAAATATATGTCGATTTGGAATCCATTAGCATTGTTCGAGCCATTTCCTGTATTGTCCTGTTATTTGTTTTAACAACTCCATTCCGTTGAGGTGTCCTAGCAATGAAGAATTGCCTTTTTATTCCATGACTGCTACAGTAGTCCATAAATTCCTTTGAAGTGAACTCTCCTCCATTATCAAATCTCAAGCATTCAATTTTTGAATCCATTTCATTTTCAACCATTTCTTTGTAGATCTTGAAGTTTTCAAAAGCTTTTGACTTATTCTTGAGAAAACAAATTGCAGTCAATCTTATATAATCGTCAACTAATAACATAAATTTTTTCTCACCTTTTAAACCCTTTATTGTATTTGGTCCAACTAGATCAATATGCACAATTTCCAGTGGTCTTGTCGTTGAATATTCCTTTGATTCGACCCTGGTCTTTGTTTGCTTTCCTTGTTGATAATTCTTGCATAAAGTGTTGGTTGGTTTCATGATCTAGGGAATTTCTTTGACTGCTTATCTTTTGTTGACTTTGACAAGGTTGTCAAAATGTATGTGACCCATTCTTCTATTCCATAGCCAAATTTCATATTCCTTTCCTAGACAAAACTTTTCATTTCCAATTTCACTTAACACATATATGTTGTTTGAAGTTCTCGCAGCTATAACAATCAGTTTTCCTGAACCTTCTTTTATTATCTCTTACTTTTGTGAATCGAAAGTAAATTTATGACCTTGGTCACACATTTGACTCACACTTAGAAGATTATTTTTCATATCTTCTACTAATAGAACATTTTCTTCCTTTGTATTCTTGTTCCCATTTCTGACTGTGACGTTTCCAATGATTTTAGTTGAATCATCATTTCCGAAGGAGACTGGTCCATATCTTTCCTTTATTAATGAAAGAAACCTGTCTCTATCACTTGTCATGTGTTTTGAACAACCACTGTCAACATACCAACCACATTTCTTATGCTTAGATTGTAGAGTGAGTGTGCATTCTTCATTGTTGTATTGATTTTTCTTTCTTATCCATGTCCTTTTCTAAGGTTCTTATCTGTGATTGTTGTTGTTTTGTTGTGGTTCTCTAGGAGGGATTGTCATTATGCAATCGTTGGCCATGTGTCCAAAGTTGTTACACTTGTAGGATTCCACTTCAGTTCTCAATGATTCAAACCTGTTGTAACTTATTCTCTGTGTTTCACTAGGCCTTCTTGGATAACCCTTTTGTGTATGAATTTCAAAGTTGTTTGTGTTCCTGTTGTTATCTCTGCAATTTATAGCTTTATGTACAAAATTATTACATGCATAACATAAACCAAAAAATATAGTTTGATACCTGGGAGTTGAATATATTCTGAAAGGAGGTGGTCTAATAAATCCTATTTCTTCTTGAGACCTATCTATTTCTGTCGGTCATTGATTCTAAAATCTGAATCTTCTCGGTGGAGGAGTGTCCCTATAAGTTTCTGTGTAGACCTTCTTATCCCCTTTGATTGCTTCTGTATATCTTTTTGGATATGTTACTTGTTTTGTTTTTCTGGATCTTGATCCATTTTCTGTCTGATTGTATCCAAGTTCAGACTTGTCATGATTAGGCCTTTGACTGTTTATAATGTCATTCAAAACTTTTGAGTTGTTCTACATATTTTTATTTTGAAGATCCTTTCTTAATGTGACAATCTCTGCTTCCAAATTTTCAATGATCTTGTCTCTTCCTTCTAGATATTCTTTGAGTGCTTCTTCAATTCTTTTATCTTCTTCAATTTGAACCTTCAAATTTGTGATCATTTGTTCTAATTCCTGAGTGTCTTCTTTCTTGTCTAGTTCCTCTTGTAGCTTCTTTTTTCCCTCTTTTATCTTCTGATAACCTCTATGGAACTCAAAAATTCCTCTTGGTAGTCAACTTATGCCTCTTCAATTTATTCTTGGACTTATTCATATTCTTCTTCGGCTTCTTCATATTCTTCTTTAGATTCTTCTTTATTAGAGTCTTCTACAACCATGAATAAAACTATTTCTGTCTCACTGTCACTGACTTCATCTTGATCTGATGATGAGATGTCTTCTTTGCTACATAAAATTTTATTGAAAACTTTCTTTGAGGTTCTTCTGCCTTATATGTTTGTTTGCATTTTGAGTAACCTTCATCATTTCTCTTTTTCTTATGAGGACATTTCTTAGCAAAATGACCAATACCATCACAATTACAACAAATTAAAGGAAGATTACCTCTATACCTGTTGTCGGTTCCCTTGTTTAGTCTTTTTAAAAAGTTGGCCACTTCTTCATCATATTCCGAGATGTCACTATTGCTGCTATGTTCTTTTTCTTGTTGCTTTCCTTTTTTCTTTGATCTTTTGGATGCTTTGAAGGATACTTATTTTACATCTAGATTTTCCTGTTCAATTCTCATTTCATATGTTGTGAAGATTCCATGTAGTTCGTTCATGCGTATTGAGTTTAGATCTGCTCTTTCTTCTAGTGTTGATATCTTAGGGTCAAATCTCATAGGAAGAGATCTTAGTACCTTTCGAACAATTACAGATTCTTAGATTTCTTCTCTTAATCCCATGATTTCATTTACTATTTCATCGACTCGTAAGAAGTAAGATGAAATATTCTCATATTCCTTATCTTTAGTTTTTTGAACTGATCTTTGTAAGTTTGAAGCTTTGCTGCTTTGACTTTTGAATCTCCTTCATAAATATTTCAAAGTTTTTCCCAAATCTCTTTAGAGGATTTACAATGTGAAAATTTGGTGAATATCGTTTCACCAAGACCATTCATAAGTGAATTTGTTTCTTTGGATTTATTTTGACCGAATTTCCATGATCTACCTTTCAGTGATTAAACTAATTTTTGAAGGAACCTGCTCTAATACCAATTGTTGGATTATTGAGAGGTGGGGGGGGTGAATCAATAATAGAGAAATTTAATCCCTTTTAACCATATAATCCGAGTGTTATATCAATGTAGCATTATCATCCAATAAATGCAGAGTAAATAACCAATGAACAAATGAACAATCATACACATACACAATACACCAATGTTTTACGTGGAAACCCAAAGCGGGAGAAAACCATAGAATGCTTTTTCTTATATGCCTTGAAGAATTACATTCATTGGAAGCACCAACTTCCTTTGCTTTCCAGCTGCAACTGGGAGGCTCCAACCCCCTAGTTTATTAAGCTACAACATGAGGGAAGCTCCAACTCCCCAATTCTCTGGATACAACCAGAAGGATTCTACAACCCCCTATGTTCTCCAGCTACAATCGGAAGGTGGCTATAACCACCTATCCTTTCCCTGTCCAACCGCACTGATGTAGAAGTAGAATAAAGGAACCACTATCACACTATCACTATGAGATATACCATTGTAAAATTGTATCAACCTATACCATTGACCAACAACCAAGCTGTAAAACTGCCCTGTAATCAATCTGTACCTGAAATGAATATGTGTCAACAAAATACAACAGGTACGTGACCTGTAGTGTTGTAGGATACATATGTACGTGCCCTATCTATTATGAAACCCACATATGTACATGACCAAACTGTTATGTAGCCTACGTATGCCTTTTGAAAACTAGTTTTTCTTTCTCTTGAAAACTTCTGACCCTCTATAACCTTTTCACATATATCTGCAACTTGTCACTGTATCCAGACTATAACTGTACCCTGTTCTTGCATATTCATACATAACCTTTACCCAAAGCATATATATCTCTCTCTAGTCATGTGACATATAGGTGTGTGTAATCATGAACAATTATAATAACCCTCACATGATCTAGTCATCAAACCCTTTCTGATATTCATCCTCTCGATACATCAACCACTTCACAAATACAATCTTTCAACCATGTACCACAAAAACCCTTAGCTATATGCTAAGAAATACAATATGTGCCTCAACAAGAAGTATCCATGATAAATATACCAGCACTGTATTTATGTAGATATGACTTATATAGAAGATCCCATGCAGCCACTAGTCTCTCTAGGGAGAATTCTCAAATCTCCATAACCATTTCTCATGCATACATCAAAATCCAACATTCATAGAAATAAGACATACCTTCTGAACCAATGGATAGATTTGATGTATCTGAGCACTGTAGACCTTCCTGGGAGTTTGATCTTAGAATCTAGAACCTCCGCATATTCATCTATTCAAGTTTCCATGTATTTACCAACATGTACACACCCTAATACACTGTCAACCCACATATGCCTCAAAAACTAGGGTTTTTTAGTATTCGTTGTAATTCCAAAAATTTCGTCGTCAACCCTTTGTACTACCTCAGAATTTTGCAACTTCATATGTATCAATGAGTACTTGCAATACACCTTACACAATGAAAGATATTCAATGTGTTCAAGTGTGATTAAATGAGAGAACATTTCCTCTTATTTATACTTTCATGTAGCGTCCCACTTTCCTTATTTTAGGGAGTTCTACATTAACTTTATTATTTAAATAATTTCTTTTGCAAACAATTTGACTTTTTGGGGCTTCTAGATGACTCATGAGGGTCCTCCAACTTCACATGGCCATAACTCTCTAACCGTGAGGAGTTATGTGACGTTCCACATACCATCGGCAATGGCATGAAAACAACTATCTATATAGGATAGTTTCACTGACCTTCATCTCATTATTCCATAATTAAGCATGGGTTCTCTAACCATACTTCTAGGATAACTCAATCCACAATGCATCTTCTCGTGATAGATTTCACCATAAGGGGACCACTTTGGAGTTCATCCATTTGTACTTATTATCAACCATGAAAAGACAATAATGAGTCATCTTTACATAAAACAAAATTGGGTCCATTACCCAAACCTTTGTGCTACCATAATTTGCTACTAGACTTTCTTTCAGCATTGACATCAATGACAAACAACCTTAATCAACAAATTTGACCACTCTTCATTTCATCAAGAAGAGTCAGTAGTGCTAGAAAGGCCTACCTAGAAACAATGTAGTAAATAAACATGGTCTCGTGATACCTTTCATAATGCAAAGGACATACATATACATGACATTGATATGTCATACTACGAAGAGAAACAAATGACCCCACTAGTGGTGAGGCAAGCGGCCCACCAAGTACCAGCTTAGAAGGGGCCATATTTCAGAGGGAGTCAACCCTTAGGATCTAGTAGGGAGGAGAAACCTCCCAATACATTCCATGTGAGATAAGAATTTAGAAGAAGTCAATAGATGCAGCAAAATCAGGTGGCTCTGGAGATCATATAGACTTAGAGAGAGTCAAGATTTAGAGGGAGCATTTAGACTCAAAGAAATCTTGATATCAGAGAGATTCAGGTGATTCATAAGAAGAGAGAGACGTCTTTTGGGACTTGAGGAGGCTATATTGTCGCTTCAGAGGCTTCTAGGAGATGTGAGATCTCCTCGGAGGATTCCCTTGTCACCAGTAGATCTTGCTACAATGACAACCAATTAGAAATACTGGGATATAGAATTGCCTCAGTTCCATAAACCACACATGTTATGTGGCATTGATTCAGAGCCTTCCACCTTTGAAGAATTTGTTGAGAAGCAAGAAATGAAGGATTCCATGATGGAGGAGTATCATCCCATCATGAGGATTGATGTGTGGGAGGTGGTTCCAAGACCAGAAGAAAAGTCATTAGTTACTTCCAAGTTGAGATACAATATCAAGCATCCTGCAGATAGAAGCGTGAAGCACGATTTGTGGCTAGAAGATTCTCCTAGTAAGAGGGAGAATATAATGATGAGACACTTGATCCAGTAGCCAGAAGAAGAGTACATAAAGTAGACACAAATATACATGAGAAGGAGTCTCGTTTATACATATTAAAGGAAGCTTTGTACAAGCTTATGCAGGAACCCATGACATGACATACTAGATCAAACAATTATTTGATGAGCATGGGGATGGTTTCCCATTGATCCTACATATGGATGACATGTTTTTGATAGGAAATGAGAAGCTCATAGTTGGGTGAAAGAGTGATCTCATTTCATATTTTTAGATGAAGGATCTAGGTCTAATACATTACTTTTTGGCATTAGAAGTATGGCAGAGATCAGATGATATTTTCCTTATCCAAGGAAAATATATTGTTGAGATCCTGAAGAAATTCAGGATGATGGACTACAATTCCATGAACACACCCATGAAGATAAGTATGAATCTATTGAGTGAAAAATATTCATATTTAGTGGATCCCATGATGTATAGAAAGTTGATTGGATCCTTGATGTGTCTAGTTAACACCATGCCAGACCTATTCTTTGCAATGAATACCTTGAGTCAACACATGGCTGAACCTAGACATGTACATTGGATGGAAGAAAAGAATATGTTGAGGTACCTTTATGATACGTTTGGATATGGATTGAGATATGTCTCAAGTGGAGATCTGAAGTTGTAGGGATATACAAATTCTGATTGGGAAGGGAGTGCAATGGATCAAAAGAGTACTACCAGATGTTGTTTTAGTCCAGGATAATGCATGATCTCATGGTTGAGTAGGAAGCAGGCATCAATGGCACTCATTACATCAGAAGTACAGTATATCGTAGAAATCATGGAAATCCGTGAAGAAGTATGGCTCTGGAAGTTGCTAGCTAGGATATTTGATCTAGAATTGGACCCAACTTTGATACACTGTGACAATAAAAGTTGCATGAATCTCACCGAGAAACCTTTATTCCATGTCATGTCTAAGAATATAGCGATCAAATATCATTACATCCGGGAAATGGTGTTGATAGGATATGTGGAGCTCTAGTACATATCCACGAACAAGCAAATAATGTACATCCTCACCAAGCCCTTTTCAAGAGTGAAGTATGAGTACTTCATGGAAAAGCTTTGAGTGTTGTTGAATGTCCACCCTCATCGAGAGGGAGGTTTTTTGTTTCTTCCCGTGATGGCTAACCCATCTAGCCAAGAGTTCCCTGGATGAGTAACGTGAGGTGACTCATGGTGTAATGCATTATCGGACCTGCTGAGAGAAGAAACATTGCACACATATTTGTAAGACTATGGAAGAGGTTGTGTGACTCAGGATAGTAGCTATGTGCTACTTCGGTGGATGTGTTCCATTGGCGGAGGCTGTGTGACTCCAGACAATAGTTTTGTACTACTTCGGTGGATGTGTTCCACTGACAAAGGCTGTGTGACTCTAGACAGTAGTCGTGTGATACTTTGGTGGACATGTTCCACTGGTGAAGGTTATGTGACTCCAGATAGTAGTTGTGTGCTACTTCGATGGATGTGTTCCACTAGAGGAGGTTGTGTGACTTTGGACAGTAGTTGTATGCTACTACAGTGGATGTGTTCCAGTGGAGGAGGATGCGTGACTCCAAATAGTAGTTGTGTGCTACTTCGATGGTTGAGTACCACTGGTGGATACTGTGTATCTCTAGACAATAGTTGTGTTCTACTATAGTGGATGTGTTCCACTGGCAGTGATTGTGTTTCACTGGATAATAATTGATCACTACTTGGAAATAATTGTGATCTATTGTATGACATTGTAGTAGTTGTGTGTTACAATCTTATTGTCATGGAGATTACCATATCATTTGGATGTAGTTGTGTGTGCTATCGTTTCATCACACAGACTGTGCCTGATGATTTGAGCTACCAAAGGCATTGTAGCAGTCATATGGCTGCTAGCAGATTCTAGAGTATTCAGTGGACCACCAGATGAAGACATCGTGAAAGATGCCTCCCTAGATAAGAGGGAGTGTTAATGTTTTGGTAGCTTCGGGAAGATGTTTTCCTCCTATATGACCTTTCTTATATGCGGATAAGATTCCAGAAGCAAGGGATCCATTGGACAGATGTTGAAATATCCTAGAAGAGAAGTCAGCCTAGAATAATAAAGTATGATGAAAAGACACCTTCCCAGAAGAGAAGTCGGCCCAACTAAAAGGAAAAGAATACTATAAATAATGATGTTCCTTAGCTCATTTTTTCACTCACACACACTCTCCCAGCTACATAGAAGCAAGGTGCAAGTTTGGAGGAGGTGACACAGTAGGTGTAGCTACACAATTTATTATTTCTCAGTCTTTTGGTATCTCTCCCTTGTATGCTACTCCTTGAGGAGGTGCACTACCTTTGTATGGTGATTTTGTTGCAGTTGGGGTTGTATTCTTGTTTAATCTAGCACTTGTACAAGGGTTTATCTGATTAGACTTTCTTTGTGAAAGAAATCTATCTAAGAAAGGTTGTTGGGTTTTTCCCAGGATAAATCTCTTGTTTTCTTTTCTGTCTCTTGTTTGTGTTGCTACTGCTTAGTACATGATATATATGTTAATGGTAACAAAGTAAAGTAACATTGGTAACACTAATTCTCTATAAATAAGGAAAATCCAACACCACCATGGTCAATATTCTATAGGGGATATAAAAAAGACACATAGGAACACTTCCACGTGCTCTTTTTTTGAAATGATGGAAGCCACATCAACTATATTTCATCCTAAATTGGCCAACCCATCTATTTATATTGATTTAATGGAGAGTTCTTATAGTGATCTAAATTATGATATCAATACTACCCAAAACATCTCTACTAGGAGCTCCAAAAGGTTGTACGAGCTAAGAGAAAAAAATATCCAAGTACACACAAAATTTTGTTCAATTGTTGGAAGGTAGCGATGACTTCCCTCCTCCTATCCATCTGTAAGGTAAATGTTAAACCTATTACAACTGAGCTTTGTATGGTGCTTGGTTGTATTTCATGCACGTGTTAGATGTTCGAACCAAATTCTCTTTTCTTGGTAATAGTTATATTATTTCTAAGTCTAAAATAGATGTTGTGAATCTTAGTTTGTTTATCCTTTCACATGTATCTGTTCCTACAAAACAATTAGTGGCACTTGTGCCATTTTGTGGTCCTATTTATAGTCGGTCTAATTACTTGAATATTGTTAAATACAAACATAGTATTTCCAAGTATAGTTAGTGCATGAATGATTATGCTTCTAAGAAATTTAACAGGAAAAACATGTTATATATCAATAGTTTTCCATGAACTCATGGGAACATTGGAGGTTCATAAATATTTGCAGGTCTTTATTATTTAATGAAAATTGTTCCTTTAAGGAACACTCCAATGACAAGGAGTTCTTTATGCAAAGGAATACATCTAGATTTGTTGTTGTGCATGCAATACATAGTTTGTCTCTTGGTGACGAGTTGTTAATAAACCATATCTTTTGTAGACCACCAATTACTCATCAGAAATGCCTTGCATTGGGTCTACCTTTAGACGTCTCCTTTGGGCATAAGAAAAAGATAATTGAGTAATTGTATTTTTGGATTTTAAATGGAACTAATGTAATGATATTTCTCAATTCAACAATCATTTTATAACGTGGTTGGTTGCATGTTACAATCATTACTTCAAATATGGGGACTAAGCTCCCTATTAAATCTACACATGGACTTTTGTATATTTTATTGATTGAGTTTTCTTAATATTTTTAATATTTTTAAATATTAATTTAAAATTAATTTAATTTAATATTCCTTTAACCTTAACAAATTAATTAATTTCTTCACTAACAAAATATAATACTTATATTTCCTTATGAGCAGATTCATAAAGTTGGTGGTGGAAAAAATATCATAAAGTCATTTAAAGCAAGTTGTGCATATTAAAATTCATTATTATTAATGATTTCATTTTCATATTTAGGAATTATAATATATATATTTTTAAATTCATTATTATTAATGATTTCGTTTTCATATTTAGTAATTATGATTATAACACTTTTTTTAGAATATTAAAATTATAAATTTTATTGTAAACAATTTTTAAATCGTTATTAATAAGATAAATGAGAAAATAGCATTTCATAAGAGTAATTTTCTTTGTAAACATGTTTAATCAACATTTTGTATCTTGTTGGACAAGAAACAATTCACCTTGAAGAAGAATTAAACATTATACATCATTAATGCTTATACGTTTTTGCAATGCAATCCAAAGTGAATGATTTCATAAAAATAAAGTTAAACATTATATGGAAACTCTAAATTCTAATGAGTGATACATCTTAAATTTACTTTAAAAACAGAGAAATCATTAGTGTACTTATAATACATTTTATAAATCAAACAACAACAACATCAACATGATTTGAAAAAACACAATATAAATGTTTGTTATACTATTTATATCACATTAGCGTGATTGAAAGTTCACTGGTGCGGTTGTTATGTAAAAATGCATTGAGAAACAATTTAATTGACAAAGTATGTATGCAAACTTCCATATTTATAGTTTTATGAAGTTTGTTCTTTGTGAAGACAATCACTCTTCTGTGCCTCTCATAATTTATCACATGGACTCTATCCTCTGGAATTTTTTCAATGCTCTACCTCATATCTCCTCCTTTGTGGGCCAATCGACTTTCTCGAAGATACCACCCTCATCATTCTTATAGACATAATATGAACTCATATCAATTCACTTGTAAATGGAATACCTATACCTCTTCTTCTTCGCCTTGAGGGGGCTTATCGAATAACTCTTTGAGGATAGGGAGAAATTTATATCCCCAAATTATCTATAACCAGATCCCTTGTTGGTGGAATCGATCACATCAACTTTGTTTCCTTCCAAGTCTCTCATATTGGCCCCTACTTTTCCATAATTAAGATCGCCAAGATTTACGATCAAAGCTTCTTAGTTCCCCTTTTCCTTGATGAAAAATAAAGGACCCTAGTGGATGTCTTAATTATAACATTGTTTCAACCTCCATAATGACCTAAGATCCATATTTTATATTTAATAGAAGTTAAGAATCACATTTGAAAAAACAATTGATGATCCATAAGCTTTTTCAACATGCCTTTTCGCTAAATATTAAGCATTTTTCTGGCCTCGACCTGTTACTCCATGAGATCCTCTCCCATGCACTTACTAAGAAGCTCATGATTCTTCTTCTCCAAAACGATGTGCTCAATCTCTTTCTCATCCAGAAGGGGCACATGGGAAACAACCTCTCTCTCTCTCTCTTTGATGTTGGTTTCCCTTGTCCTTCTCTCCCATTTCTTCCAAAACATCCTCCTCTTCCACTCTTGATATTCAACCTAGCCTCCCTTTAGATAGAATCGATCCTTTGTCACACCCTCAGTTCTTTGGCCCACATTTCCTCCTCAACAGGTTGCTCGAATTTCTCCAATATATATTTATCGTCATCCTTGTCTCCATAATAACCGATATCAATTCTCTTGTAAATTGTATGTACCTAGACTTCCTCTTATTTATCTCAAGGGGCTTATAAATTATCTCTTTGAGATTGGGGAGAAATTTCCTAGCCCCACTTTTACAATTGATTTTTGGAAGATGACATGTTACCATCTTTGAGCAACCAATTGTACAAGTGCGGCTATGAAATTCATCCTCAACATCAAAGAGATATTTGATAATACATCCAATGCGAGGAAGATGATTTCTACTTATAAGATTTACAATAGAATTGATGCCATTTATTATGGTTACAAGGATGATGAGAATAATATCTTAGAAAAATTTGAGTGCCATACAGAGGAGGATATGTGGGCTAGAGCGTTGAGTAAGTGGAAGAGGCTCGAGTCTATATAGAGAGAGGCTAGGTTGACGATAAATAGAGGGGAGTTCATTTCCATTAAACTAGTCTTGTTCGAGGAAGAGTAGGATGTGGAAGAATAAATGGGAGAGAAGTAC
>ML787828.1:176024-195509 GCA_009831015.1 Picea engelmannii | reverse complement strand
AAAAAGTAACCAACACTCTTACAAAATATAATAATCACTGCTATCAAGGCACTATTTCAGACATAAGGCACCAAAAAACGGCGTGTTAAATTTAATGCACTAGTGTGTCATTGTTAGTAGACAATTGATATCAACAACGATGCATTATGTTATATAGTGCATCGATTATGAGTTGTCATACAAAACGCACCATGATGTCATTTGACATATGAATTGTCTAACATAGTGTAGTTAATTCTACGGAATGTACCACTTTAATATTATTTTTAACTGTTAAATCAAGCAAAGCACTTTGTTATATGAAAAAAATTGATATTCTATGTTCCTTGGAGAACCAGATGCATTTTAATGGTGCATTATCTTTTATGATGCACTAGTAACAAGCTTGTTTTAAAACACACACCGCTATGATAATTTTTTAAATATTTGTCCTAGTGCAAATTCGCTAACATAATCGGTGAGTTGTGGCGAATTTAATGCAATGAAACTCTAGTTTTATCTTTGATTTTATTTTTACTGATGTATTTGTCTTATAACACACAGTTAATAGGGAGTCCCATAAAATGAACCACTATGGTAAATTATAATGTATTTTTCTCGTTGTCTTGTAGTACATAGCATTGGTGCATTGTATGTATTTGACACACCACCGAGAAAAAAAATTGTAGTATAAATTTGGGAGATTTACTCAATTAAACACACTAGTGCATTTATCTTTATTGGTGCACCATCGAGGATATTAGCAATTCTTACAATAAGGTGAATTGTGCTCTTAATTTATGAAAATTCCTCCTGGTATTGTGATATTTACAACATCGGTGTGTTTATTGGACCTATAAGCACCTCTAGCTTAAAACTTGATTTTTTTTATCACAACTTAAGTAGTGTGATGTTTTACTGCTAACGCACTACTTCTACAGTGATATTGGAGCACCGAAGTTTTGTTCAGTGGTTCTTTTTGAAAAATCAAGCATAGATCACGAGGCGTCCAATGAAATGCCACACTATTCCAAGTTTGTCAATATTTGTCTCGATGTGGTTCTGTAAAAAAAACTGGTGCATTTGGTTAAAATGGTTGCACCACTACATTAATTTTTATGGACATAAAGTTAATGGTGCAATTAATTAAATGGAACATTCTAGTGCATGGAAAAACTAACCAGACACCAATTACAAGGAATCTGAAAGGATGCACTTCTTTTCTTTTAAATTTATCGTGGTAATATTCCTTGAATAGCACTGGTACAATGGAATTGCATCGACTCATACGACGGTGGCCAACAAGGTAGGTCAATTTGCGGGAGGAATTACTTTTTCATATGAGATCTAATTGAGGAATGGTTTGCACTGTTGGAAAGTTATCAAATTTTAGGACATAGCTAAGGATGTGTTCATGTGTTTCAGGCACCATAACCCCCAAAAAATCCTTTTAATGCCTAAAAATGGCTCAAGAAGGTTCTGGACCCCAATTTTCAAAACTGGGACATGACACCAAAATGGCCCTCAAAGTTGATTCCTCCAATTTGTTTCACTCTAAAAGAATCAAGATAGAAGAAAAATAATATAATGAACCTATCTAGAGAATACCTCCCCATTTAGGGAGGCTTTTGGTCCCCAAAATATTTAGTGAATGGTGAGGAAAAGTTTCATATACTTTGTCCTTGGAGTATAACTTTTCTTTGCCTAGAATTTATCTTTCTAGCCCAATCTACCAAAATTCATTTTCCCCCTATCTTGTAGTTCTAGACCACTTCTACAAAATGGTTTCCTCTGTCAACTCTTCCTAAGAATTTGGTGCTAAGTCCTCTATGGAAGGTATGACATGATCCAACATGGAATGCTAGTAGAGTTTAAGATTCTCCACATTCAATACTAAGTAAATGTACATGTATGGGGGTAGACTGTGTCTGTGGGAGTTATCTCGAACCTTCTCCAATATATAAAAAGGTCCATACCACATAACCTTGATATTATTATCAAGACCCTATATTATTTCCTTCTTTCTATAACCAAACTCTATCTCCCACTTTGAATGACTTCTCAGTTCTATGTTTATTATGTTTGAACTTGTATTTTTCTTGTGACTTATTCAACATATACTGTACTTGCAAATGGATTTTCCTAATATTCTAAAAAAAAATCATGCTCTCAATGCATCTCCTATTAGGTCCTCCATCACTCCTTGTTGGTTAACTCTTTCTTACTCTTCTATTTTGTCTGATTTTATTGACCCAGGGTTCATGTCTATTCGGGTTTCCAACAAAGCCTCTAAAATTATCGGCCCTCCTGGTAAACCAGTAGGAAACACAACACACAGAATGCCTTGCAAAGTCTCACCCGAGATAGCTTTAATGGGTGGTTGTAAGAATCATGTGTTTACAGCCTAGGATTGAGTGTAAGATATGAGAACTGTATATTGACTCATTTATTATAACTTATAAACACAATATACTTTCATTGATGAATAAAAAGGAAAGGTAACGACTCATTCATTAAGCATAAAATTATCTACTAAAGACAATAAATATATGCATACATTCATCACATAACACATATGTTACCGTGGTTCACCCCTCCCGGGCTATGTCCACAAATATTTGGCTCTCAACTATTTTATTATAGTATTTCCGCATCTACATCGTCATTCACTTTACAATCCTTCATAGTTGGGTAAGATATATATGAGGCAGACTAGATCACACCAAGCTCCCCAGCCTATGATCTAACCCTCAATATCTACCCTCCTTCGTCCTCTCTAGCTCAACATCTTATACAAAATAGGTCATACAACAAAAATATTACATATTGCATCAACTCATTCATAGCTAAAACAAAAACAACCATAATCAACCCCCCCTATGATACCTAAGTATCTATATTTATACGCTTATGGCTCTTCAACCATTACAATACATTACCAAAACCCTAACACTAACGTCATTAGGTCTTCCCTTCATGCACATGTGTTGTTCTTCCTTTCAGTTGTCGCTTTGCTCGTGCATGCTTTCTTTCCCAAAAATGGCTTGTTTTTCCTCTTTGCCCTGCCTCTAATAGGCCCCCAACACTGACATGTGGCTCATCCTGAACCACTTAAATTTTTTGTTCTTCCTTAATCTCCTTGGTGATCAACTGGAACTTTTCCTTGAGCTCTATTGCCTATGCCTTCACCTGCACAGTCTTCTCCTTGAGTGTGCCCACTATTTGGAATGCAATTTCATCGCTCATCAATTCCACACACTCCTCCTGGGTTTGTGCTATATGTGCATTGGCTTCCTCTTATTGTTCCAAGACTTCTGATACTCTCTCTTGCAATGGTTCCATTTGATCCTGACGCTCATGTTTTTGTGTTTGTGCAGTGGTGAGCTTTGCCTGCAATTTCTTCATGTATTTCACCCCTTTGACACGTTCTGTGATTGGCATTGTATTCTGCCTATGCTTGAGGTCTTGGACCCCTGTGTTGATCCTTTCTTCTTCCTTGTCCCACTTTTGTACCTATTGATCCTCCTCTAACTTAGTACAGAGCTTCGCTACTTTATCAAACAAGTCAATTGCTATGCTGACCTGCTACTCTATCTCTTGCATCTGCGTTGTTGCTTCCTTCTTCCTTTGGTCCTTTACTGCTGGTGGAGTGGTTGGCGTGAGATGTTCTCAAAGATTCTCTATCTCCTTCTGATATTGATCGATTTCTTGTGCAATCTAATCAATCTTTTCATCTGTTGTGATTTCATTCCTCTACATGGCCTGTGGAATCTTCTCATAAGTTCTTTCCACTTTATGTTCTAATCCTTTTATGTGCTCCCTTTCCTCCTGGGTATCTAACTTAGTCTACTCATAGACTATTTCTAGAATGTCTCATTTTTTAGTTGCCTTTTTCAATTTGAATAATTCTTTGTGTGCGCGAGACTATACCTCATGGTTTATGCTAACCTGCAACTTGTGTAGTGCCCTATATGGAATCTGCATCAACACCAGTTGGATTTAGATTAAGTCCTTCAAGGGTGTCTGCCCCAGAATATCATCCATGTGAAACATACTGGGTGTGATGTGGAATGTTGCGTTCAGCTACAGTATTGGATGGATTGGATCACATTATTCTTCTTCCACCCTTTCCTATGTTTGCAACATTGATGACTTTGTTCCTTTGCTTCTACCTGGTGCCTGCATTTCTCCGATTTGCTTGAGGAACTGCCACATGTCTACTAGATCCTATTGAATCTTGTTTTTGTGGTGTGAAGCAAGGTCAAAATCGTCGGTTAGAAAATCCTAGACCATTTGATCTATCATCTCTCCATCATCATCCATGATCGTATACTCTAGAGGTGTTCTTTGTGCCTTCATTTTCTTGTGCGTGCCTCTTGTCTACGTAGCTGTCCTCTTATTCCCACTTGTTTCCTATGGGTTGGGACTTTTTGTGGTCCCTTGCACGACCTCGACCTATTTCTGCTACTCTTTGGCCAATTGCGTCTTATCCTTCTTCCCGTTCTAGGTTCCTGTATTCACTGGCCTTTCGCTTGTCTATGTTGTTTTTCCCTAGCCCATTCTTCATTTCTTGGTCACTTGGATTTCCTAAGGCTGCGTTTCTCCTTGCACGGCCTCTTCTTCTTCTGTTCTTTCGGGAAAATCCTGGGTGAGAACATGAATCCTCCATTCATATTCATAGTCTTTGATCACCAGGTCAATGTCACCCTTTGTAATAAAGTAGCACATCTGTATCCAATTTTTATCGGGATCCTTCTGTGCCTATATCCACTGTATGTCGTGTGGCCTTGAAGTTGGCGATCTCCCTATACTGCACGACAACCTCTGGTGTTATTCTCGACATTTTTATGATGGCTTCCTGCAGGTCACATAGGTATCCCTAAAATATTGAACCGCTCATCCTTTTGTGCTTATCATCTGGCGTAGCTCTCAGCAATAAGTGTCTTTCTCCTTGATTCATCTTGGGTCTAGTACAAAAAGTTACATACCTTGGTTCCTTCCAACCCATAAAGGCTATTAATGTGATCAACCATGAATAGTGAAACTTTGTTCCTAGATCCCGCTCATCCTTGTAGTTATCCAGGAATAAGTTCAACAGGTGTAGTGCCTAGATCACTAAGGTGTCTTCGATGCATTGAGCTGCAATTGCAACAACTCCTGCCAGAACTTCCTCCCTGTGGCATTTTCGTAGAAACTTACACGCTAATATTTTTGCGCCCAATTGTGTTGCGGCATCATTGATTCTCTTGATAATAATCCCTCATGTCCCCTTGTTAGTGCCATACTTCTTCTTCATTTATTCTACTAGCGCCTTCTCCCTGGCTTTGTCATCTAGAAACTGCACTAGATCCATGCCCCGAGATGGAAATCCTATTATGATCGTGATACGCTCTATTTCTATCAAGATGTGCATGTCCAACTAAATGTCTCCACCATGTATGACTGCTAACAATTGTTTGACATAATTGGTTGCATACTGCCCATGGCCAAAATGTGATAGGTCCACCAGACCTAAAATTTTTGTCTTCTGCAACCTTGTTTCCCATTGGAGTGGTTGATCAATCGTTTCCCCAACCCGATTCGTGCCCACCATCTCCATGTACACTCTCTTTGCAAGTTCTAGAAACTTGTCTGCGTTTGTGACATTGTGGTATGAGTATTTGAGCTTCCCTATATGACCCACAGGTTTGGTCCTACCTATACCCCCTCTGGTATATGCAGTAGAATGATTGTTGTGAGAGGTGACTTGGGTACCTGCAGCTTGTATTTCTTTGGCGACGGTGGCTAGCTTAAGGTTCCAGTGGCTTCCAGTTGTTCCTTAGAGTGCCATTCCAGCCAACCTGTGACACCTTTGACCGTTCTTTCTGGTGGGTGGTTTGATATGGTCGTTTGAGACTTGTCTGGCTCAATTGTTGCTTCCATATTTTGCACCATTCCATTGAATTTTGGAGGTGCTTAGGTGTTCTCTATTTTCACCTCCTTTAGGGTTTCTGCATCCTGGTTTTGTGGTTTCTATACTTCTGTCGGTATATCTATATTTGTTCCCTCTTGTGTGGGCTGTTGGGTTTCTTCCAGTATAGGTCTAGGGTTCAATAGTGTGGTGTCTGGAGATGGAATTTCATCGACATTGACGATCTTCGATGGCTTATGTTCACCTTCTTCCACATGTACTTGTGACCTAGTCTAAACTCTGGACTTTTTTGTAGTCTGGCTCACTTTGGCTTGTCGAACATTTTCTGGGTTTGAATGGACTTTGCGATCTTTGTGAAATTTTCTCTATGATTTTTAGCCTCTATCGCTCTCTGTCTTCTCTCTTTTTGCAAATGGACTCTGTGCTCCCTCATCTGTGTGTTGTATGAGAAACACATGAAATTGTTTTAGGAGGCTTCCTTAATTATGGGTTCAATGCACCTCCGATAGTTTCTTACTTAACATTACTTTGCCTTGCCATCTCTAGTTTTCACAATTAATGTGGGCATCCCATCAATCCTTTCCATCCTTTAATTTTGCCTAATGTTGTCTTTTCGTACTGCTTTTGTCGACTTTCCTTTTCCCTCTTGTTTCCCTTTGAAAGTGGTCATTGTCCTTATCCTCGTTGAGTTTTTGTTCCTAGGTGTGTGTTCCCTTTCTGTCTTTCGACTCACTACACCTCTGTTGGTATTGTTTACAATTCTGTTTTTTTTTTTTTACCGCGTGGTGGGTGCTCGACTATCCTTGTACAACTTCAGTTGGCTCCCATTGATCATCCCTCTGAGTTATGCGTCTGATAATTATTTCAATTTTACATCTCCTCCATCTGTGATAGATTGTACTTCTTATGGTCCTAACTAGTGCATTCTTATCTTTCCTGGGTGCTGAAGCGATTTGTTGTCATACATCAGTACTAGATCTCCTTTCTTGAAAATTTTATTTTTTATGTGTCTATCGTGCCAAGATTTGTCCCTTGATTTATGAACTTGTTGGTGGAATCCTAATAAGATTCGATCTTCTTCCATGGTCATTAATTGATTCAGTCTCTCATGTACTGCATCTCATTCTATCATTTGTGTAATTGCTACTACGCGCAAGCTTGGTACTAAAAATTCTAATGGCACCACTTAGACATAAACCAGTTTAAATGGTGTGTGCCCTGTCAATGTTTTGCATGTAATCCTTTATTCCTATAATATTGTTGGTACTTTGAGGTCCCAGTTGTCTCCATTGACGTTACAGATATTTGTCAACACGTTCTCTAGGATTTTATTGAATGCTTCCATTGTGCCATTTGCCTGTGGGTGATATGGTGTGCTCTTTTGATGATGGACTTCAAACTCTTAATTCATAGTATTGATGGTGTTGTTTATGAAGTGCGTGCCTTGGTCACTCATAAAAAATCTTGGGAACCCAAATCTAGTGATCACTTGTTCAAATAAGAAGTGTGATGTTGTTTCTGCGCTGCAATATTTCACTGGTGCGCCTTCCACCCATCTTGTTAGGTACTCCATTGTGATGATAATGTACCTAGCTCCTATTATTTTTTCTGGTGGGTTGATTCGTCCCACAAATTCTATTGACCACTTTTCGAATGCCTTCAATTTTACTTGTGGTCATAATGGCATCTCGTCCCTTTTGTTGGGTTTTCCTACTCTTTGACAGACATCAAATCTTTGATGGAACTCCTTCGAGTCTCTGTGAATCATTAGCCACCATAGTCCTGTGTGCAATACCTTCTGCGTTGTAGCTTTGCTTGCATAATTCCCTCCTGCTATTCCCTCATGGCCTTCCATTAAGACTCTTGGTCTTTTCTTCTCTAACACATACCTTTTCAAGATGCTATCTGTGCCCATTTTGTATAGGTGTCCTACAATTAGTTGATAGTCGGTAGCACAGACTACTAGGTTTTTATTCTACGCGGTGTTATATTCTTGTGGCGCAGTACCTCTTCTCAAGTACTGAATGATATCTGTGAAGTATTCATAAACACTCTAGACTGAGAATATTTGTGCATCCAGAAAGTTGTCCTCTAAATTCGTAGGTTATTCTCCATTTGTCACCCTTGATAGGTGGTTAGGTCCTGCATTCAATTTTCCTGGCTTAACTATTACTTCAAATTCAAATTCTTGAAATATTAGTAACCAACAACAACTTATCCCCTCCAACACTGGCTTGTTGACTAGGTATTTTAGGGTTGATTCATATGTGAACATCTTAAAGTGTTTACCCAATAAGTAATGTCTGAATTTTTGCAGTGCGTAGACCATAGCTAGGTCTTCCCTTTCCATAGTGTTATAGTTTTTTCTCTGATTCTGACAACTTTATGCTCGCAAATGCTATCGGGTGATCCAAGTCTCCTTCTCCTGGCTACGCCAAGATATCTCCAAGTGTTATGGCTGATGCATCTACATGGATGTGGAATGTCTTATCCCAGTATGGAAAGACTAATATTGGTGTGGTGACCATATTTTCCTTTAGGGTATCCATACTGTGTTCGCATTCGTCGTTCCACTGAAAATTTGTATCATTTCTTAACAAATTTTCCATTGGTGCAGTAATCTGTGCATATCCTTTGATAAATTTCCTGTAGTATCCTATGTGTCCCAATGTCGCTCTGAGTTGACAGACTATTTTTGGTGGTTGTAAGTTAACAATTACTGCAATCTTTGCAGGATCTACGTGTAAACCGTGTTTTCATACTATATGGCCCAATAGTATCCCAAACGATGTTTTGAATATGCATTTATTTATTTTCAGTGATATTTGGCACTGTCTACATCTTTCCAACATTAGTCGTAAGACTTCTACATATTCTTTCAACAAATTGTAGACTTTCCAATCATCCAAGTATACTTCGAGAAACTGGTGACTGAATTCCTTAAATGCAACAATGACTACTATGGAAAAGATTGTTGGTTCATTCTTCAGTCCAAATGACATGAAATCGTACTGATAAGATCCCCATTCTGTCACAAACGTGGTCTTGTATCTATCTTATTATGCTATCTTTATCTGATGGTAGCCTGAGAATCCATTAGTGAATGAATAAGCTTCATGTCCTCATATGTTTTCTAACACTTCATCTATGAAAGGTGTAGGGAATGGGTCATGTAGGCATGCATAGTTCAACTTCCTCAAGTTGACGCATATCCTTATCCCTCCTTGTTTCTTGTCCTGTACTACCATCGGGCTTATCCACTTTGATTCTTTGATCGTTTCTATGATGTCGGCTTCAAGCATCCTGTCAATCTCAGCCTTGACCTTTTTCTTATATATTGGGTTCAGTCTATATGGTCGTTGTCTGATCAATCTTGATTCAGGTATGAGTGGTATCTTCATCTCTCCTAACTCTGTAGCTATACCCTTCATATATGTAAATGTTGTGGGAAACAAGTCGTTGTATTCGTGCAATAACGCTATTATGATTTCCACTGTTTTCTCATCCCAGTAATCTCTAATGCTAGCCATCTTGGGATTCTTGACTATCCCAATGTTGACTTTATTTACTTTGATCGATGCAGAAATGACTTCTGTTAAGAACCAAACATCAATATAGCATAGAAAAACCTCAGGAAAAGTATTCAACGCCTTGAAAAATAGATAGTTTCAGATAATAAGCCTCTTCGAGGGGGCAACCTCCTTTTACCCCAATTAAATGTTCAAGTACAAGATGATTCAAAATGAAAATGTCTCCTTGGTATATATAGGAGACTAGGAGGTAAAATTACAACTAATGGCCTAAAGATAACATAAATAAAATAACATTACTAATATAATATGCCCCAATTAAGGGGTAATGAGACAATATTAGGGCTTAACATGCCCCTCCCCTTGAGACAAGTGTTGTTTGCAACGCTTGAGTAAATCTGGATGCTTCTGTATAAAAGTCTCATCTTCCCAAGTGGAATCTTCAGCTAGTAGTTTCCTCCATTTAATGAGATACTCTTAAATGGATCTATTCCTCAGCTGGCGAATTCTTCTGTTAGTGATGGCTTCAGGCTCCAATATGATTTTTCCTTCCTCATCAAGTTCTGGAAATATAGTTTGAACTGGGATCTTTTCGCCTATAACCTTCTTTAAGCATGAAACATGGAAAACTGGGTGTACTCATGAAGATGCAGGCAACTCCAATTTGTATGCCATAGTACCAATATTTTGCAATACCTTATAAGGGCCATAGTACTTTGGTGATAATTTATTATCCTTCCTGGCTTTCTTGAGGGACATCTGTGTGTATGGTTGTAGTCTTAAAAACACCCAATCCCGTACTTCAAAACTTCTTTCACTACGATGTTGATCTGCTTTTTGTTTCATGCGATTTTGTGCCATGGTCAGGTTGTCCTTTAAGATTTGGAGAACTTGTTGTTGATTCTTGATGTGATCTTCCACTGCTTGAACCTTAGATTTTTCTTTTAGAGAATAAGTGATGGAAGGAGGGTGGTATCCATAAAGTGCCATAAATGGTGTCATTTTTGTTGCAGTATGAAAGGAAGTGTTATACCACCATTCTACCAAGGGTAACCATTTGAACCATTATGTTTGTTTATTAGAGACAAAGCAACAAAGGTAGCCTTCCATGCATTTGTTCACTATCTTGATTTGTCCATCAGATTGAGGATGATAGGATGAGCTATGAGCCAATTGAGTACCCAAACAAGAAAATAATTTTGTCCAAAAATGTTCAGTGAAGATGGGATCTCTGTCACTTACAATAATCTTTGGGCTGCCATGTAGATTTTTAACTGTCTCCATGAATGCGGTGGCAACTGTACTAGCTTTGAAGGGATGAGAGAGTGCACAAAAGTGTGCATACTTGGTCAGTCTATCAACAATCACCATGATTACACTCTTTCCTTCATACTTTGGTAATCCTCCTCCTAGCACTGACTTGGGATGGATAATGGTTGTAAAAGACCTGGGGTCTTAATTGTTTCCACCTTAATTTGTTGGCAAACCAAACATTCTGCCACAAACATTTGAACATCATTTTTAAGGCCTTTCCAAAATAAATCCTTCTTGACTCTATGGTAGGTTTTCAAAAATCCCGAGTGCCCTCCTACTGGAGAGGTGTGCAATTCCAATAGTACCTTTTGTTTGAGTTGGGATTTCTTTCATAAATATAAGCGATCTTTGTACCATAGTGAATAATTTTTCCATGTAAATGTATCTGATGCACTGGAATCCTGCTGCAGCCTTTGAATGAGAGTCCACACTTTTTCGTCATTATTCCATTCATCCCTTGCTTCTATTATCCAATCAGGTTGAATGATCGAGATAGCACAGAGAACAACCTCAACATCTTCATCCTTTCTTGAGAGTGCATCTGCCACAACATTTTGCTTCCCCTTTTTATAGAGGATTTCAAAATCATAACCCAATATCTTGGTTACCCATTTTTGGTGTTCTTCTGAAGATAGTATTTGTTCCAAGAAGTATTTAAGACTATCATGATCTGTTTTGACCTTGAAGTGCCTACCTATTAGGCAAGGATGCCATTTCTTCAATGCATGTAGTATTGCCATCATTTCCTTCTCATAAATGGGTTTTTGTAAGTCCTTTCCCTTGAGTGGTCGACTTTCAAAAGCCAGGGGCCTTCCTTCTTGCATTAGAACAACACCAATTCCATTTCCCGAGGCATCACATTCCACAATAAAGGTTTTTGTGAAGTCTGGAGTGGTCAAGACAGGAGCTTTACACATCACCTCTTTAAGTTGTTCAAAAGATTTAGTTGCCTCTGGAATCCATGAAAATGAATCCTTCTTAGTTATTTTCGTTAAAGGTGTTGCTATTCTTCCATAGTTCCGAACAAACTTGTGGTACTAACCTGTCAAACCCAAAAATCCTCTAAGATTCTTCAATGTTTTGGGAATAAGCCAGTCCATCATGGCCTTAATCTTGTTAGGGTCTACCTTGACACCTTCATGAGATACAATATGACCCAAATACTCTACCTCCTTTACTCCAAAGAAAAATTTGGATGGTTTGGCATATATTTGTTGCTCCTGTTAGCGCTCTGTAATTTTCCCAAGTCTGTGATGGCAGTCACAGAGGCAACATCAAAACCGCTTCGAGTCTTGGATCTATCCCTCCAAGACTCAGAGAGGGATCTCTCTGTCTAATATAACTTTGTTTGAAGAGAATATTAGGCTTGTTAATGGGTTCAGATTTTGGATTTTTTAATTGGTAAGAGCAGAGAAAAAGGAACCATGGGCAATGGAGTCACAATCTGAAGCTCAATCAAAAACAAGTTATACAGATAGCATTACAGGGAAAGGTAGGCACTCTTGGTGGATTATTTGAATTTGATTTTGGATTTAGAGGAGCGAGATGAGAGGACTAGGCAATGACAGGGCAATCACGAATCTTGAAATTAACCTTTGAGGAGAAAACATCGATAATTATGTCAAAGCCAGAAACAAAGTGTATGTCTCAACAAATTCTATTCTTCAAAATTCTTTGCATAATTCAAAGTATGAATAACTTAAGAAATACAACGGAAAAAAATTACAGTGAATGAGGAAAACATCACCACCAAAAATGACACATGAACCCTGTAGCTGCTGAGATTGTATTATTGAAATGATGAAAATACAAAAAGCTCAGTGAGTTGCTTTAGAAAAACTCGATCCTGGTTCCCTGATTGATCAACCTTTACATTAAAAATAATCTCTGAATAAATAGGGGAGATCCCCCAACAAGTTTCGAGAGCCGGTTTTAACCGCCTCGGCCAAAAATAGCCACAAATCCCACCAAATCTGGAAATGTCCGCCATGAAAGACGAACCGGTTTTCTGCGAAAAAGGGGTCCGAACAGACATTTGTTTCTCTTCAATGATGACACCTGGAAACAAAATGAAGCAGGTTATTGTATATGGGCATGTTCTGGACAAAAACCTCCTTTGGTTTCACCAAAATCATCCCCAGCAGGCCGTAAACGCTCCCGCAAAATCAGGACTGTAACGGAAAAGTGAAAATATGGAAAAAAGGGCCTTGCAGATGGCTTCGATTCTCCCTACTCGTGGCACCTGTGGAAAAAATGATAGAGGTTTTTTTTATTCATCCTGTTAAGGAGAAAAACCTCTCTCGGTTTATTAAAATTCGTTTTAATTTGCCCAAAAATGGGCTTGGATGAAGACATTCTGAACAAGTGAAAATAGGAAAAAAAAATGACAAAGGCGGTTTTTTTACGGGACGGGTGGTATTCCGGACCCCCCTGAGGTGGTAAGCGGTTTTCGGGGGGGGTCCACTGGAATAAGGAGATGAAACCTGTATGGGGGGTGGTTTTGGTATACAACCATTACAGACCCCCCCCTCTCATTAAAGTTCATATGGTGAGGGGGGGTCCAGAAATTTTCTCGTTCATTGATTTTGATTTATGATTTTCATGTGGGCTTTGATGTGAGCGGGAGTTGGGGGTGGGTAGAATTAGGATAGTGTAGGCTTTTAAGTTTTGTTTTTTTAATATTTTTTGTTTTTGTTTTTATATGTTTTGTTTTATATATATGTTTTATATTGTATTTTAATATTTAGTTTGTTTTATGTTATTTAATGTTTGTTTATTAATTTTATTTTATATGTTTTATTTTGTTTATTGTTTTTTCTTTTTATTTAATTTTTATGTTTTTTGTTTTAATATATGTTTTCTATTATTTTATTAATTTGTTTTATTTAATCTAAAAACAAACTTAGTTATTAATACTAACTTAATTATGAATTAATTAATTAATTAATAGTTAGTCTAATTATTTTGTTTTAAATTATCTTATACTAAACTTTATTACTAGAATTATTAACCTAATGTTTTTAACCTGAGTCTGTTTATTCATGGAGGGGTAAGATTGGCCAGAGCTAGTCAATGGGGCAAAAGGACAAGGGAGTGAGGGCGTAGCGTGGATGAAGGATGTAGGAGGGTGATGGGGGAGTGAGTGAAATGAATGGAGGGGAGAAACGACATCATCCAAGCCACACTTCGTCATCACGAGAGAAACGCCAAATCAACAGTTGAAGAATCGAGTTACCTATGATTATAGGTCCCCAACATAGGCTCCACCTGGGGATGGCATCTCTTTCAGGAGGTGTCAAGAACCACTGAACTCTAAACATGCAGACCGATGTTTTATTCTTTGGGCCATGGAGTCACTGCAACTACAATCTTCGAACTGGGTTAGATTTGACTGGACAGTGAACTAGATACTATCAAATGCAAACTCTACTGGAAATCATACAATACTAAAAAGATGCTCAAATGACTGAGCTTATTCAAAACTGCTACCTACCCTACACTACTGACAATTTCATCATTCTAAATGATACAATAATGCCAATGCAAGCAATCAAGTAGTTGTTGAGACCAGAGGACTGTTTGACTACTCGTTAGCACAGTGAAAAGCACAACTTGACCTTTTTCCCATCAACTCAAAACTGCAAAGTGAAAAGGCCACTGCTGAAAACATGTTTGATATTTACCATAGAGACCTCGACAATCTTGATGAACAAAATTACTGCCAGAGATAGATTGAGGCTCTACAGTGAAAAAATTCTCCATATAGGTAGCTATAGGATCAATGTAGAAATGACATGTTCCTTGATTTTTGGATGGCAGCTTTGGCACTGTATCTATGTTATTTTCATCCTCATGCATTTCCTGACATGGCTGCAACTGCTCTGATGGGCTTTGTAATGTGACTTCTGCTAAAAAAGACAATGAAGTTGGCTGCCTGATCATGTCAATATCATAACAGCATTTTATCCCATAGCTGGATGATGGAGGAAGACTTTGACAACACCAGTCATCCAACACATCAGATATTGGATTCTGTAGAAATTGAACTGACCGTTGCATTGGTTCCACTGCAACTTCTTGATTTTCTGTGTATTTATCCTTTAGCATATACTCAAGATTCCTTTTCAAAAACTGAGATGAATTAAAGCATAATGGTATAGAGTTGTTTTGGATTAACTCAGAATTTGCCTCAGGACTTAATCTTTCCTCTGAAATTTGAAAATCAAAGTTGGTAAATGGCAGCAACTCTGGATTTAGAACAACCTCAACATCAACACTGACATATTCACCTAGTTGATCAGAAAATTCTCCCCCTCTACTATTGACAACTTGCTTACAATTTCCTCTCAAAAATTGAAAAGAAGAGAAACATAAGGGCAAAGATTTTTCCCTTACTCTGAAATTTTCTGCCTCTTCCTCATCATGGTCATGACTGTTGTGCAAGGGATGATTGTCATATATGAACTGTAAATGATCTTTTTTCTGCCAACAACATGTTGCTGGTTTTTTTGAATAGTCAACATCTATTTTAGCCTCTTGATCATCATCATATCGGTCATACTTGGGTAAATTATCCAAGTAGGGAATGACATCAAACATGCACATCATATCAGCTGGTTGTTCCTCAACAAGTTCGGATGGAGCTTCATCTTTGACTATGTTGTGAATTGAATACATGAAAGAATCATTATTCAAACCATGGTACCAAGGATGAGAAACAAAATGTTTGGGAACTGTGACATTTTCTTTCTCTGAAATCAATGGACCATGATGTCTCTGGATGACAAGTTCATCTTTCCTATTGATCCTCTGCATCATCTCTTCCATGGCACTAGCCAAAATATCCAATTTAGCTTATGATGAATTCAGCTGCTCCTTTTCTTTGTCCTTTAACTTTGACCTTTTGATGAACAAGTTGGTCTCCACATCAACTACAATGCTCTGCATTTGTTCAAGGATTCCGGTGTTCCTTTCTCTTAATTGGAATGCCATCTTAGGATCAAAGGCATATGGGAAATGCAAGTGGGCTGATCCTGGGGGTGGCTTTATATCAACAGGCATTGCATGATATACCTTATTGAACCTTGCTGAAAACTGTTGTACTGTTTCCCCTGGTTGTCTTTTCAAATGGTCATACTCTTCCAAGATGAGAAAAACATTTCTCATGATCACCCACCTATCTAAGAAAACTTGCATGAACTGCTGAAAATTTATGATGCTTGTAGTTGGAAGGCTCTTAAACAAATATTTAACTTTACCTCCCAAAGATAGGGCAAACATTCTGATGCAAACATCATCATCTTCTACCTAAAAGAGGTCAAGAAAATCCTCCAGACTTTGGATATTCTTTTCAATAGTAATATTGACATTCTCTCCATCAAACATGGGCAGATTATTGATGTAATTGACAGGGAGGTCATGGAGAAAAGGAGGCAAATCTAGAGGCTTGTATCGGTCTAGGAATTTTTCAAGCACAAGAGATGAAGCAAGGGGCTTACAACCATCCAGAGGTTTAGCAAGAGTAGGAGATAAAGCAGGAGGCTTATGTCTCACTAGGGTTTCTACAGGTGCATTTGGGATGTGCACAGGTGTATGAGTATGTACATAATCTATAATTGGGGATATGATCTCTTGAGACTCATCAATTAATAGATGGTCAAAGTAATCTTCAGCAATATACTTTTGATCAGGCTTAGAAAAAGACAAGACATAATTGCAGATAAAACCAAAGATGTCTTGAATGCAATTTGAGCTTGAGTACCTGGTCTTTCTAGGCTTCTTGGCCATGCTTTAGGTTCTTCCTCCAGTGGATTCTGAGTTTGGCACTATCTAGAGCTGATTGGAGTCGCTAGGTGAATGATCTCAACCTTCTTGTGTCTGGTCACTGTCCACCATCAGTGATCAGATCTGGAGCTTTGAAGTGTACTACTAGGGAACTATCCCCAGTATGGTCGCCATTCTGTTAGCGCTCTGTAATTTTCCCAAGGCTATGATGGCAATCACAGAGGAAACATCAAAACCACTTTGAGTCTTGGATCTAGCCCTCCAAGAATCAGAGAGGGATCTCTCTATCTAATATAACTTTGTTTGAAGAGAATATTAGGCTAGTTAATGGGTTTAGAGTTTGGATTTTTTAATTGGTAAGAGCAGAGAAAAAGGAACCATGGGCAATGGAGTCGCAATCTGAAGCTCAATCAAAAACAAGTTCTACAGACAACATTACATGGAAAGGTAGGCACTCTTGGTGGATTCTTTGAATTTGATTTTTGATTTAGAGGAGAAATATGAGAGGACCAGGCAATGACAGGGCAATCAAGAATCCTGAAATTAACCTTTGAGGAGAAAACATCGATAATTATGTCAAAGCCAGAAACAGAGTGTATGTCTCAACAAATTCCATTCTTTGAACTTCTTTTCATAATTCAGAGTATGAATAACTTAATAAATACAATGGAAACAAATTACAGTGAATGAGGAAAACATCACCACCAAAAATGACACATGAATCTTGTAGCTGCTGAGATTGTATTATTGAAATGATGAAAATACAAAAAGCTCAGTGAGCTGTTTTACAAAAACTCGATCCTGGTTCCATGACTGATCAACCTTTACATTAAAAATCATCTCTGAATAAATAGGGGAGATCCCCCAACAAGTTTCGAGAGTCATTTTTAACTGCCTCGGCCAAAAATAGCCACAAATCCCACCAAATCTGGAACTGTCCGCCATGAAAGACGGACCGGTGTTCTACGAAAAAGGGGTCTGAACAGATGTTTGTTTCTCTTCAACGATGACACCTGGGAAAAAAATGAAGGAGGTTATTGTATATGGGCATGTACTAGACAAAAATATCCTTCGGTTTTGCCAAAATCGTCCCCAGTTGGCCGTAAAAGCTCCCGCAAAATCAAGACAGTAACGAAAAAGTGAAAATATGGAAAAAAAGGGCCTCGAAGATGGCTTCGATTCTCTCTTCTCGTCGTACCTTTGGAAAAACTGAGAGATTTGTTTTTTCTTCATCCTGTTACAAAGAAAAACCTCTCTCGGTTTCTTAAAATTTGTTTTCATTTGCCCAAAAACGGCCTTGGACGAAGACATACTGAACAGGCGAAAATAGGAAAAAAAAAATGACAAAGGCAGTTTTTTTCGGGACAGGTGGTATTCTGGACCCCCCCCTGAGGTGGTAAGTGGTTTTTTTGGGGGGGGGAGGGGGGGCATGCTGGAATAAGGAGCTGACACCTGTATGGGGGGGGGCTTTGGTATACAACCATTCCGGACCACCCCCTCTCGTTAAATTTCGGATGGTGAGGGGGGGTCCAGAAATTTTCCCGTTCATTGATTTTGATTTATGATTTTCATGTGGGCTTTGATGTGAGAGCGAGTTGGGGGTGGGTATACTTAGGATAGTGTAGGGTTTTAATTTTTTTTTTTTTTTAATATTTTTTGTTTTTGTTTTTATATGTTTTGTTATATATATATATATGTTTTATATTGTATTTTAATATTTAGTTTGTTTTATGTTATTTAATGTTTGTTTATTAATTTTATTTTATATGTTTTATTTTGTTTATTGTTTTTTCTTTTTTATTTAATTTTTTTGATTTTTGTTTTAATATATGTTTTCTATTGTTTTATTAATTTGTTTTATTTAATCTAAAAACTAACCTAGCTATTAATACTAACTTAATTATGAATTAATTAGTTAATTAATAGTTAGTCTAACCATTTTGTTTTAAATTATCCTATACTAAACTTTATTACTAGCATTATTAACCTAATGTTTTTAACCTGAGTTTGTTTATTCATGGAGGGGTAAGATTGGCCAAAGGTAGTCAATGGGGAAAAAGGACAAGGGAGTGAGGGTGCAGTGTGGATGAAGGATGCAAGAGGGTGATGGGGGAGCGAGTGAAATGAATGGAGGGGAGAAACAGGATCAACCGAGCCAGACTTCGTCATCACGAGAGAAACACCAAATCAACAGTTGAAGAATCGAGTTACTTATGATTATAGGTCCCCAACAACTCCTTTAGTAGTTGTAGCACCTTGTCAACATGTTGCACATGATCCTCCCAAGACTTGCTATAGATTAGTATATCATCAAAAAATACTAACACAAATTTTCAAAGGAAGGACTTGAAAATGGAATTCATCAACCCTTGGAATGTGGAAGGTGCATTTGTAAGGCCAAAAGGCATGACCAAAAATTCATAATGGCCTTCATGAGTTCGGAATGCTCTTTTTGGGATATATTCTTCCTTCATTCTGATCTGATGATACCCTGAATGGGGATCCAATTTTGTGAAAAAGATTGCTCCATGTAGTTCATCTAACAATTCATCAATGACGGGAATGGGAAACTTATCTTTAATAGTGATCTTGTTGAGCTCTCTATAATCTGAACACATACGCCACGAGTTATCTTTCTTGAATACCATTACCACTGGTGCAGAGTAAGAACTCTAGCTAGGTATAATAATGCCAGCCTCTAACATTTCTTCAACCATGCACTCAATTTCACTCTTCTAGGTGTAAGGGAATCTGTATGACCTGATGTTAGGAGGAACACTCTTAGGAATTAGGTGAATTTCATGATCATGATTTCAAGTGGGTGGAAGAACTTTGGGAATATCTTCAAATACTTTGGAATGCTTATCAATGATCCTTTGGAGATCCTGAGGAACAGATGGATTAGATGTTTGAACATCTAGTGAGCATAGTTGTGCAATAACGCCTTGATGCCCCTTTTTCAATAAT
>ML787828.1:140817-168868 GCA_009831015.1 Picea engelmannii | reverse complement strand
TGCATCGTCTTTGTACATATCTTGTATATCTATCTCTTGGAAGATAATGTGTTCCAAGAAGAACTATACCTATGGAAGAACAACAAGATAAGAATGAATATCATTAGACAATACACATGAAGGGATGAAATATATCATGTGAATATATTACAAGATAAGACGAATCAATCCTGAAGAGACTTAGAAGTCAAACATCAAGAGAAATTGGGGAAAGACTTATGATGACAACCAAGATGGAAACATGGACTCTGTTAAGACAAGAAATCCAATTATATATTGCAGAAGACAATAAGGTTGCAGATGGAAGTGTGGACTCTATTATATAAGACAACAAGGACGGAGACAGAAGCATGGACTCAGTCAGATGAAGGGAGCAGATTATATGCACTCTTACATGAAGCAAAGATTAGGAGGGAACTAATCCTATGATCCACTGAAGATGATGAAATGTATATATCCATGGTAGCAGTCATGAAAGACAGTACATGTTTAGCTCAATCGCAGAAGAAAACCTTTCGAAGAGAATCCTTAAAGTATTCCTGGTTGTCCATCCAGATCCATAAACCAATGATGAAGGTAAGAAGTGGAATCTCTAGGACATGGAATCTATAAGAAACTCCATGGACCCAATAACTAAAGAAAAAGAAGAACATGAAGATTCCAAGAAAGAAGAATCAGAACAACCAGTCATTGTATCAAGAATCATAAGATTACCAGCCTAATATGAACTCACTAAAAGGCAATCAAGCAAAAGAACTGAAAGTCATGATGAAGAGCAATGTACGGAAGACTTATGAATGAAAGAATTGCGAGATCCAGAACCATAGGTTCTCCCAGATGGAGGGAGAATACTATGATGATTGATTGTTCCAGTACACCAGACTTATCTCTATATAAGTCATTATATTATCCACAACATCCATAAGTCAGAATTCTACATCATATGAATGCAAAGAATGTTCTCCAAAAGAAATTGAGTAAAGAGCACATGCAGAGCAATCTCAAGACTTTGAGGCATACCAGAAAGATACTCATGTATGCAGATAAGAAGAAGACAACTTGGTGGAGAATCTCCAATGCACAACAGAAGCGTGGTAAATATTTCCTATAACATCAAGATGACTACTCAAAAGATCATATCTCATGACGACAGAAGAAGTGCCACGCAGATATGTTCCAGTTCTCCAACTATGATATACTCTATTGTTCAGATCTACATGTAGCCTTCACAGTGTTCCAGACTACAGTAAAAGCATTACACTATCCATGATGAAGTCAAAAAAGGAGAAAATGATTTCTAAAATACATATCTCCATAGATGAGCAGATAAGCATACATTTTGGTAAAGCCTCTATTCAAAATGAAAGAACTTGCATACTCAAGCTAGAGCTCATGGAAATAACTCTATTAACCAGAAGGGAAGACTCTCCAAGTTAGAAGAAGGTACGCAAACAATTATTTTTGTGATTGAAATAACTCTCCAGTTAGGAGGGAGCATTTATCTTTGTAAAAGTCCAGATTGGACAGATGCTTTCCTGTTCGGAAAGTGGATTGAGATTTATGATGGACAATGGCTTCCCATTGCAGTTAACATGGGAGGCAGACTGATTGTTGATGTATCATAGACAACGACTTCCCATTATGGGGAGTGGTCTAGGACAATCATTCTTCTTGGCAGTCACTCTGTGTAGTGGTCAAGTAGAATGGTCCGCCTCATCGGGCAGTCATTCTTTCGAAGTTCACAGTTGTGAGCAATTTCGAAGAATCGTCTATTTTGGAGGTTGATGCAGGATAGACATTCCGTGAGGGTAGACTCATTCTTTCCAGGATACACTTTGTTTAGTGTTGAAGGAATGGTCCAGGGTGGGGAATGGTCTGGATAGTTACTCCTCGAGGGCAGACTCATTCTCTCTAGGCTATACCTTGTTTGGTGTCAGAGGAATGGCCCAGGGTGGGGAGTAGTCAAGGCTCAACAGTCAGGGATAGTTACTCCTCGAGGGAAGACTCATTCTCTCCAAGCTACACCTTGTTTGGTGTCAGAGGAATGGCCCAGGGTGGGGAGTAGTCTAGGCTCAACAATCAGGGATAGTTATTCCTCGAGGGTAGGCTCATTCTCTCCAGGTTACACTTTGTTTAGTGTCAGAAGAATGGCCCAAGGTGGGGAATAGTCCAGGACAGTCATTCCTTAGGGAAGACTCATTCCCTCTAGGTTACACTTTGTTTAGTGTTGGAGGAATGGCCCAGGGTAAGGAATGGTCCAAGAATTTCTCGAGGGAAGACTCATTCTCTCTAGGTTACACTTTGTTTAGTGTCAGAAGAATGGCCCAGGGTGGGAAATGGTCCAGGTTCAGAAATCAGAAACAATCCTTCTTCCTTGGTTGAGAAGAATGGGGCAGATAGCCTATTATTGATATTCTACGTTGAGGGCAGACATTCTTTCAGACCTCATAGATGTGAGTGAAAGATTGGCCCAGATGATTATTATTGATGTTATATATTGAGGGTATACATTCTTTAAGATCTCACAGATGTGAGTGAAAGATTGGCCTAGATGATCATTGTTGATATTCTATATTGAGGGAAAACACTCTTTCAAATCTCACAGA
Source organism: Picea engelmannii (assembly GCA_009831015.1). Taxonomy (NCBI): domain Eukaryota; kingdom Viridiplantae; phylum Streptophyta; class Pinopsida; order Pinales; family Pinaceae; genus Picea; species Picea engelmannii. The sequence continues at coordinate 166,262 of ML787828.1, read as the reverse complement.
CGTGAGTGAAAGATTGGCCCAGTTGATTTAGTTTTTATGATAACATTGTTTCTATACAGATGAAGACTACTGTGGTGGCAGACATTCTTTCAGATCTCACAGACGTGAGTGAAATATTGGCCTAGATGATACAATTTTTATCATAACATTGTTTCTGTGCAGGTTGATATCAGATGATTGTTATGAAGACTATATGTTTCTAGATAGTAGATGTATACTACTGTGGTGGATGTGTTCCACTGTTTGTAACTATACATTGTTGATCAAGTACTTGTGTGTTACTTGATGTGGTAGTTAACCACTGAATTTTAGTTGTGTACTACTATGAATAGACATAGGTGTGTTCTATCCTTGTTCTAATTGCCTTGAAGACTATCAACAGATTATTGGAGATGATCATTCAGATGAATGATGAACATAGATTTTCCAGACGGAAAACAGTTCAGAGCTTTTATTCCTCTTGTATCACTCCATGGTGAGAGTGACTTATCCAACATCATATCTAACTAATCAGATGAAGTATGGTTTCGAGAGATGATGCAGCTAATGGTGATGGTGATGCTCATGATCTAGTCATGAAATAGTCTAGATGACTATATTGATGCTACTGGGTAAATGGTGTGTTTTTTTCTCAAGTCCATTACCTGTAAATACCTCTCTAGCTAGGAGGGAGTGTTAATATTATGGTAGTTGCAGGAGGTATTTACCTCTACATGTGAACCTGACAAGAATAGAAGACTCCGAGAAGCAAGAGAAACCCTAATGAATTGGCTAATAACCCTAGAAGCCTTGTCGGCTCAAGAATATAATTTATATTAGGCTATTAGCTTCCAAGAGAAGAAGTCGGCCAGAAATAATAATAATATACTGAACAGACACATACCTAGAAGGAGAAGTTGGCCCCAACAAACTGGTAGGATTACTATAAATATAGGGTGTCAGTTCTCATTTGTAACATCTCAGCAGTTGCAGACAGAGCCGGTTCTGTGCAGCAGTTTCCCAGTTGGTGTGCACTGCAGTTGCAGTTGGTGCGTAGGTTTGGAGGAGGGTTGCAGGTGTAGCTGCAGCAACAACTAGTTTCAATATTGTCTTGGATATCTCTTGGCTAGGGTTTGGGACTATCTGATCAGCTTTTGTGATGCGCTATCCTCGGGGATTGATGCGTTGCTCCTTGTTTGGCTATCTAGCCTAGGGTTTGCTTCCGGAGGAATTCTCAGTCAAGGTTAAGGTGCTCGGAGGGAGGCTTCGGCCTGTGGTTGGGTGACGAGGGTATCATCAATGGTAAAACGAGAACACCATATTCTATATTCTAACAACTGGTCCTCTTTCTCATCCTCCACCTCTGTAGCCTACTTGATATCCTCTCGACGCTTTATACTGAGGTGCATGATTATACTTCGTGTTATTGTATTGAGGTTGTGCTACGTTGTACTATGGTTGCACATTATTGTATGGTTGTTGTGCAGTATTATATTGTTGTTGTGTAGTGTTGTATGGGGATGGAACTGGATTAAATTGTGGTGTGGATTTTCCAGTCATCATTTCTGCCTACACTCTATATGCGTCTGATGTCCTTTCTCGCATCAACTCCATAGTTCTACAAAAAATTTCATCGTGACCCATTGACTTGCAAAAGGTGCCGTATGAATTCTTTGGGATTGTCTAGTATTTCTACATCATTGAGAAGTGATAGGGGTTGTGACCCAGTTTCTTACAGACTTCACACCATGGTCCTCCCATGGGTAATGGGTTTGGCATTCCTTCTTCCATATACTGTGCGAATGTTGGGCATTTGTTCTTTTGGTTTCCTTTCGTCTTGCATGTTGTAAACCAAATGACTTCCTGTTTATCCTTATTATTATTCTGGTTGAGTTGGAATGTTAAGTTCTTAAAATCATCCTTTAGTTATTCAATAGCTCGATCTATCCACTGATACTAATTTTCTTCTAGTTGCAAGGCTTCCTGCAAAGCCTTTTCCTGCATCTGGAACTTTTGTTGTCACAATGGATATTTTAAGTGTGGGAGTAGTGAATTAACAAACAAGTCTCGATGTTGCATATCGTTCAGGAGGTATTTCAATTTCCCCTTCAGGCGCTTGAATCTCTGGTCGATCTCCTATATAGATTCTCCTGGTTTCTGTCGGATTTCTATCATTTCATTCATGTATTGATCCTCTGAGATCGGCTTCTGGAACTCATTTATCAGTAACTTATTAATGTCGATCAGTGTCCTTGTCATCCACAGAGCACTTTTTGCATCTAAACTCATGTACCATTCTAATGTGCAGTCTCTTAGCGTAATCTCTAAATGAGCAATTTTGGTATCTTCATTAGTGAACGATTTTTCTTCCCAGATCTTTTCACAAATGAACAAGTGTTTCACATGGTCTTCTGCTGCTTCTCCTTGAAATTTTGGTAAGATGATGGTGGGATCATGTCCTGCCATTTTGAATGCCAAACTACTACTTCTGTGAGGTGTAGATAATTGAGTAGTGCTGCTTGAACTAGCTCCTCCATTTTTTTCTCCTTGTGTAGATGTACTTCCTGTTGTCAGACTTCTTTCGAACTTCGGTTGTCTAAATGGTGGTGTTCTCTTTGGTGTATTAGTCGCACATGGATTTATGGGTTACACACTAACATTAACATGGATAGGATTGTTTCCCTCTCTTCCCACTCTTTGACCCCTCGTCTTCCTTTCATATGTTGCACGCAAGATTTCCTCAATCTGCTCCACAACTCAGAGATCCTCTAACTCTTCCTCATCACTCGCCAAGACTTCCCTTGTAGCTACGGCTCTCTTCTTGGTATTCACCTTGTATTGGTAGGGTACTCCGCTACGTGTCTTTCCAGTTGTCTCCAAGATCCATTGGATCTGGTCATCATCCATCATGATCGGGTCTGAGGGTTCCTCCTTCTTTCCCTTATCCTTTCCTCCTTCCATTTCTCCTCTTTCTGTCAGTTCTTCCCCCCTTCCCCCATGTATGCAGGGAAGTTTATCTTTCTGACTCCATATTCATTACGCCTTTGTTATATAGCAGTATCTTAATATAAGTATACATCAATCAAATGTACCTTCCTCGAGGTCCACACATAAACTCTTGCTCCGTTGCGATGTATGACTTCATTGTGTCGATTGCAAACTCTGTGATAAAACCTGCCACAATATTGTCCAACCAAAACTCTGTTGCATGGGTGAAAGGTAACGACTCATTCATTAAGCATAACGTTAGCTACTGAAGACAATAAATATATGCATGCATTCATCACATAACACATATGCTACCGTGGCTCACCCCCTCCTGGGATGCGTCCAGAAAGATTTGTCCCTCATCTCTTTTATTATAGTATTTATGCATCTATAGCATCATTCGCTTTACAATCCTTCATAGTAGGGTAAGATATATATGAGGTGGATTGGATCACACCAAGCTCCCCAGCCTGTGATCTAACCCTCAATATATACCCTCCTTCATCCTCTCTAGACAAAAATTTATACAAAATAGGTCATACAGAAAAAATATTACATATCGCATCAACTCATGCATAACTAAAACATAAACAACCATAATCAGTCGCCCCTATGATACCTAAGTATCTATATTTATATGCTTCTGGTTTTTCAGCCATTACAATACATTACTAAAACCCTAACCTCAACGTCGTTAGGTCTTCCCTACATGCGCATGTGTTGTTCTTCCTTCCATCTTTCACTTTCCTCGTGCATGATTTCTTTCCCAAAAACACCATGCTTTTCCTCTTTGGCCTGCCTCCAACACTTCTCCTTGTTATCCATATTCAAAATTCAAGGGTGAAGGTGGAAAACATCAAAATCTTGTTTCAACAAGTGACTTACCAATATAATTTTATACTAATATATTATTAGAGTATTGTATATATATCAAATTTTCATTCTAGGTATTTGAATGTTTATGATTGTATCTCGTAAAAATCTAAACCAAAGTCCCATTGACTACTTTTTTCTGTCCAAATGTCTGTGGATGAAATGTTGTAGATATCTTCAACTTAGTGTTCATCTTCTCCCACAATGTAGTCCAAAATGTACTTATAAATCTAGTATCCATGTTTGATATGATGGTCCTTGGTATCCTAAAGTGCACCCATACCTGATCAAATAACATGTTTGTTGGTTCATTTCCTTTGATGGTATTTTTACAAGGCATGAGAATACACATCTTGTTGAACTTGTCAACTCCCACAAATACATAATCATGTCCCTTCCTGTTTGTTGGTAAACCACCCATAAAATACATGGAAATTCTTTCACAAGGTCGAGTGTGTACATGTAAGGGATGGTATAGACCTTGCTTCTTATGATTGGGCTTGTTGGTACAATAAAGTATGCATCCTATAATATATCGTGTTACATATTCTTTCATTCTAGGCCAATACACATACCACTATAAGTTGGATATATTCTTCTCAATGCCAAAATGTCCTGCAACCTTGGAGGCATTAGCCTCTTTGATACATTGCAGTCAGTCACCTTTAGAGATATAGAGATTCTCAATATTGGAGAGTAACCCATTTTGGAAATCATAATCAAACGTGTCATCACCCTCTTCTATATGAACTAGATATGTAGTTGTTGAAACGCCTCCTTGAGGTTCTCATATTCTTTGTATTCCTCTCTATATACATCATGGGAAAAATATTTCATGTGCATCAAAGTTCCCAAAGATGAAATCTTATGGAAAATTTTAAGGGGGGAATTTCTCCCATGGGATAATTTTCCTTGCATTTTCCAAAAAAAATATTCATCAATTTCCATTTTTCTAAAAAAGATTTGCCCAAATTTTATAGAATAAAATTATTTTACCTTAAAAATATCCCAAATTTTATAGAAACTATATTAAATCCTTATAAATTTGAATATTTTTACAAAATATCACCAAACATTTTATAGTTTACATATTAAGGACTAGTATGATTTACCAAGGTTTCTACGTTTTGGGATAGATTTCCATCCTTAAAATTATCCCTAGTAATATTGGATGTGGATGGCCTTGAAATGATGTCTGTCAACCTATTTGTGTTTCCATTATTATACTTGATGACTAGATGAAATTGATGTAAAAACCCCATCCACTTGTAATGTTTGGTTTGTTGTAGCTTAATCTAGGCCTGGAAATATTGTAGTTGTTGGTGACCTATGCCGATGATGGTCTCCTTTGCCATCAAATAGTGCTTCCACTTCTTGATAGCTTGAACTAGGGAATATAGTTCCTTATCATAGGTAGGGTAGTTGGGAACTTCCTCATGAAATATTTCATAATGATAGCATGCAGGTCTTACTCCATGCATAAAAAATGATCCCATGGAATTCCAACTTGCATTTGTCTCCACTTTGAAAGGATTAAATTGAAATTTTGGTAATGTTAGAAATAATGCTTGAATGATCTTTGTTTTCATCTCATCAAAATATTTTTTTTTATTCTTCCCCAACTATTAACTCTTACCACTCACTATTATGGCATGGAGTGGTGTGGCTACTACTAAAAATGAATCTATTAACTTCCACAAGTACTATGCTTCCTTGAAAAATCTCCTGACTTCAATGATTTTTGTAGGAATTGTAAATTTCATGATGACCTCCATATTTGTGGGATATATCGTCAGTTTGCCTCCATCAATCACATACCCCAAATACACCAATCATTATTGAGAAAACTCACATTTACCGAGGTTCTCCAACAACTGATGTTTCTTTTGAATCAATAACACCTGCATGAGATGTGATATGTGCTCCTCCAAGGTAGCACTATAAAACAATATATCATCGAAATAGACTATAAAAAATGAATCTAGATATGTGAATAATGTATCATGTTTGCGGATTCACTGAATGAACTGTCTCTATTATTTCACAAACAAATGGAATTAACTTCATCATCCTCATAAATGTAGCTCATCCAATACATAAACAAAATAGCATGACCAACCATTCAGAAAAACCTTTCCTTGTATTGAAGGAAGAATTTCAGATGTCTTATTCTTTGAGACATGCCTAGTAGTATCTCGATTTGAGATCTAACTTGGTGAAATATTTTTCATTCTGCAAGTGATTTAAAAAATAATCGATATTGGGAAAAGGGTACTTATGTTTTAGTGTAATATTGTTCAATTCTCTATATTCGATAAAAAATTTCCAATTCCCATCCTCCTTTGGTACAATTACGATAAGTGACCCACAAGGTGAGTTGGTTAGTTGAAACTCACCCTAATGCAACAATTTATGAAACTGCTTCTTCACTTCATTTTCTTCCAATACATACTGTATATACAACCAAATATTCGGCAATGGGGAGTCTGGAAGTGACTTTTTTTTTGCTCCACTTCCCTCTTGGATGGTATCCTTTTAAGTTCCTGAACCACTCCCCTGTATTCCTATAGAAACTCCTCTAACTGATTTTTCTTATCTTTATTACACCCCTCTAGGGATGCCTTTACTCCTATAAGCTCATCCTCAGTTTGATTTTATATTACGAAGAGTAAAACATATTTATTACTGGAACTAATCAACTTATTGTCTTGTTTAGCACTTACCGATTAGATCTTTGACTTGTCTTCATGCATGTTGATGATGTAGGACTTCCCATCCTTGATCATTCGGTATTTTTTTTTCTCTTTGCATGAATATTGAATCACTCACATACATGTAGGGGATTCCAAACACTACTCCACATACATCAAGGGGTACTACATCCAATTCCACTTCATGAATAAAATCAACACTTACAACAAACTTAATATTACAATGTTTTGTTACCTTGATCTTTGCATCCTTTTTTACCCATCCTAATGGATATGGGATAAGATAATTATGAACCTCCAATCCAAGCTTTCTAACCAAACCAATTGCTATGAGATTAGCCTATGAAGTAGACTCAAACATAGAATATATATATTGGTCTTCTTGAACTATATCTTGAAGTGGAAGAGTTTTTCCATCTCCTTCTCTTCCTGGTGATGAAGAATAATCAAGCTTGCCTCCTTTTGTATTGATGTGCAAACAATATTCTCATCCACATTGAAGTTTCTTTCATTCTGATTTCTCAAATTCATCACTAGAATATTCTTTCTCTTTTCATCCTTCTTAGGGTTCTTCGGGTTTAATTCTAGATGTGTTTTCCATCACTTTTCCTCTATGTGCCGATAAATATTTCAATGGTTACAATGGTTTTTAGGATTCTTGCACTAATGTGCAGTAGTTTTCACCTTATTATCCTTCCCCCCTTTCCACTAATTCTTACCGTCCTTAGAATCTTCTCATTTCTCTTTCTTATTGGAACTGCTTGGGTACCCTTTCTTGTGGCCTATGTTTTCCATATACTATGCATGTACACAAGCCTTGTCCATTGTCCTTTTCTTCAGAAACATCACTTGATTTCATAGATTTCTATGTGGACCCCATATATATTTGAGGAGTACATATGGGCTCTTGGGAGAGATACCCATCATGATGTCCATCTTTCTAAACTTGGAGGTGTACTCCTATACAATATTCCCTTGCTCATTCTTAAAGTAGTGCCACCATATCCATTGGTCCTCTACATACTCGATAGGGTAGAAGTAGGACTTGATGAGGGTTTTGAAGTCCTCCCACCTATTTACTAGCGAATCTCCCTCCATCCTAAGTATTTCCATATGGCTTTCCCACCATGTTAAAGCATGGCCCTCTAAATTTAGTCTAGAAAATGATATCTTTTATTCTTCATCTATATGGTGAATACTGAAATAAAATTATAATGATTCAGTTTTAATGCATCAATCTAAATTTTGTATGGCCTTATGTCCACTTTTTCTTCCATGTTGAATAAATACTATGAAGGGTTTACGGTATTGGAAATCAAATTCTCTTTCTTGAGTTCTTTCTGCAACTTATTTTCTCGGTATTCATTATCCCCTAGTTTTCCATCTGATCTGATCTCTCAGTTCAAGCCTCAAACTTCTCTGAATGGTTTGAACTTTCCTTCTAGATCCACCATGAGGAGGTACATATTACAAGATATGTCAATGAATTTATCTTCCAGCCTTGTAAATCCCTCCTCTACTGGATCAAAAGGGTTTTTATGAACAAACTCGTTGACCATGGTTATGGTTTTGCAAATTTATTCTTAAAATTATTCTTGGATCCCTACAACTTTCCACAAATACCCCAAGAAAACCTACTCTAATACCAATATGACTTGTAAACTATTTTGGGTATTCCATTGGAATAATTCATCACAACATATGTAATAAAATACCGAAATATTCATTGTGAAGGTTAATTTACTTTAGATCTCATATTATTTAATTACTAGTTTTTCTACTTAAATGTATGAAATAGATGAAATGTGAAAAATAAAGAAAAAAAATACCCACACACCATCCACAAATAAACACAAGATATAACTTAGGAAACCCAATATGGGAGAAAATCCATCTAGAACGTGAGGTTTCTCTGCTCTCTTTTATTCAAATGCAAGTACAAATAAATAGTCGCTCTCTATGGAGTTTCCTTTGACACTGTGCCCTATATGGCTACCGTTGACGTGATATTTCCCCCGTGACTTTGGTTCAAGTCATAGCATACTGAGACTATATTGAGAAGACTAAAATATTCCCTCACAAACAAATATGAAAAATGAAAGATAACTACTTTTCACTAGGAGAGAATAGGGAAAGAGAGAAGGAGAAAGTATACCCCTTAATCCCTTCGTTCAATGTCGATCCCTGCTCCTACTTTTCAAAGCGCTCTTGATCTTCGTGGGAGCAAGCCTGCAAAATGAAATCAAGACAAATGTTGCTACAAGGTATTTATACAATCAAATAGTATAGATATCATATATTATATCCAAAACAAATATGAAGAAAGATAACATACAATATTGCAATGAACACAAAATTGGAGGGAAAGAAAAATCTTCTATTAACACCAAATATCAAAGTTAGTTACAACATGACTCACTTCTGGAACTGCTTCAAAGCCAACCATGTTGTTTCCTTTGTCGAAATCCATCAACTCACTAGTAGGTGACACAAGCTTGGGAGAACCCAAATCTTGTCAAGATGAGGATGATAAAAGACTTGCATAGGATCCTTCATCTACAATAGTTCATCAAATGCCTAATTTATTAACTCCAACCATTATCTAGAAGTGTGAAAAATAAGGAAGACGAGGATCTACAATATCATTCCAATCAAAGGAAACCATCCTAGGACTTGGAGGGGGCGTACTTGAAGAGAGTGGAATTCCCCCTTGTTCAGAAGGTAATCAACTAGAAATGCTAAGGACATGGTCAAAAGACACAACACTCCCTGAATGAGGAGTGGTATCAACTGAATATTGCATCGGCAAGACCACTTCCTTAGACTTGTCATTCTCTAAGAGAAGGTTTGGATTGAACAAATATTGCATCGACACAACCACTTCCTCAACCACCAGTTGAATAGGATGCAACGAGAAAACATGGTCAAGAGACGCATCACCACTCAATACAAGAGTGGTGTCATCCGAAGATTTCATTCACACGACCTCTTTGTCAACCAAAGTTTGATTAGAATATTGGGAATTTGAAGATGACTCATAACTACAAGGGTTATCAGACAAGGACCATGCTTCTCATGCTAGATCAATAGTAGGGCACAAATGAGTAAGGTGATATCCTTTGAAACTATTACAAGGAAACTTGGGCTTATGTCATATACATCTAGGCTTATCAATAGTAATAATTCCCCCAATATGACTTGCAGTGGCCGAAGTGTTTCCCCCAACATGACTAACAGAGGATGGTTGCATGTCTCCAATGTGACTAACAGAGGTTGGTGACAAGACTCCAACATGACTCACAAAGGTCAGTGACTCGATGCCAATATGACTAGAAGTGATTGTACATTTTCTCCCAGCATGACTCACAGAAGTTGGTTGTGTACCTCCAACATGACTATAAAAAGTTGGTGACATGACTCCAACATGACTCACAGAGTTCATTGGCCTATCTCTAACATGACTCGTAGAGGTTAGTGGTTGATCTCCAACATGAATTGTATAGGTTGGTGATGTTTTTCTAGTGTGACTAGCAATGACTAGATTCATGCCCCCAGTATGAATTGCATCGATTGGTTTCTCATATTCAACATGACTCACAGAGGTTGTTGACGAATCTCCAACATAAATAGCATAGGTTGGTGACTTACTTCCAGTATGACTTGTGTATATGAGGCTTGTTCTTCCATCATGACTAGCATAGGCTAGTCAGTTTCCCATAGCATGACTTGTAGAGGCTAGTGACAGGTCTCCAACATGACTAGCAAAGGTTGGTGACTTGTTTTCTTACTCTTCCTCTTCCTATTCCATTCCTACTTCTAGTTACTACAATCTAGACATTTACGAGAAGAGGGAGAAGGAGAAGGAGTAAACTTCACAGATGCAAAAGGTGAAGGGTCAACATTCGTACAATGCCCCTGACATAAGGTGCTTATCTAAGAAGCATCAAGAGAATTCAGGACAATTGGAGTGGTCCGAAACCAAAATGGTAGTACTACATTCAACCCAAGAATTTTCAAAGTGGCCATCAAGGGGGCACCAATGTTTCCAAATAAATGAAAAGAAAAAGAATCCCCTTGGGAAGGGGTCACTTGATTGGTATCCTCAAGAAATTTGGCCATATCATTCTTATGGACAGGTTCATCCCTTGTGGGATTATTCACATCCATACGATTCTCATGCATTGACTCTGGCGAACCAGTGGTATAAAAACCCACGCCTTCTAGGTGGGTGACTCCACAGTTTCAAGAGAAATACCAGGGTTCCCTCCCAACTAATGGAGAAGTTGTTCAACCACCCTGAATAAATGATCCAAAATAGGTGAAACTAAAACAAACTAAGGCCAAGTACACAAATCAACACTCCAATAAATATCCCTAAGAGAAACATCGCAAGAAAATAAATTTTCCAAATATTCATCCCAGGTGGATGAGGTCCCGAGTCCAAAGAAATGAAAAACTAGAAAGGGACCTTTTGAACAGAGGCACGAGTTGATTAATTCTTGTTTACCAATGAACGAAGGAGTGAGAAGCAGTTATCCCAATCCCCACTAACTAGCCTTATCTGTTGCAAGTACCCATGCTTCACAGGGCACCTTCCAACAATACTTAAAAGTGTGATACAAAATCTTCCCCAGGTACCACGACAAGCCCCTGCAGTCACCTCTTAGATCCCTACAAAAATAAACTAAGGTCACCAATTCATAGTTAGTGTCTAGGGGGTAGAGTCGACAATCAGGATTGAACATATGGGTAGGGTAGCTAAGCCCAAATCCTTGAAAGCACAACCTCTCATAGAGGTATAGGTACTAACTAAACCCCCAATATATGATATTTCCTCTATGCTTAGTCAAGCTTCAAAGGGGAAATCTCCTCAAATATCCTTTACACGACCTCATCTTTATCTCTTATGTTAGAGGAGGCTCCCATCTATACTTATATTACAATCAGATTTAATATTCTCCCTATCTCACACTCCTATGTTTTTTCAATGGAATTGGAGATTTATCTCGCCAATCCTAATCCAAGTCCCTAACCCAAAACTTGTTTGTGAACACTAGAAACAAAGTGTAGTACATTTTAAGTTTATTGTTCATTTTAATGGTTGTTTTTACTCAAGGGGTATGGAGGTGCAACTGATTTTTTTTTTTACTCTTACAAAAATTAAACTTATAAGAACACTAGAAAAGAAAACTTTACACTAATTATTCAAATGAAAAAAGAGTTTCACAAAGAAAATGCATGAACAATCCTTCAAACCTTGAAATGCAAATTTTATTTTCTAATGTAAAATGAAAAAGAGGCAAACAAAAGGATTTTATTTCTTACTTTTCTTTTGAAATGCTTTCCAGATGAGTAGAAAATAGAAATCTATGCTAATATGTTTTGTTTTTTTTCAAATAACAATGCAAAGAATGCAAAGAAAGAAAAAGACCTAACTAGTAGAAAAACTAGGTTTTTTTTTTTTTTTACTATTAAAGAAAAACTAACAACAAATGCTAAAAGAAACCAAAGAATAAACAAATAAAGATAAAAATAAGCCAAGAAAATTGGGAATCCAAGATAAATATTTTTGTGATCTGAAGTTTTCACAAGCTTAGACATAATAATAGAAAGCAATCACAAACTCAAGAAGCCCAGGATAACCTAAAGAAACCCAAAAATCTCCTAAAAACTGAAGAAATAATTTTTTTTCACAAAATTCACACAGGTTTGTGACTGTGTGAATTGATACTCATGGATTTCCGTGGGTCATAAAAAACAAAAACATGGATATCCGTGACTGATATAATAGAAAAGAGTGGATAACTCTGTAAGATTGGGAAAAAAAAGGACTCTCAATAGGGAGACTCCCATAAAATTATGGAAAAGTTTCCAGATAATAAAACATTTGCAACAAATCTCGGAAAATAGGAAAACTCACAGAAATAAAAAAGGAAACGCAAGCTAACGTACAATTGACCCAAACCAGGAGACTCCCTAGTAGAGTCACCAATTATGTTGACGGGATATTTCTCTCGTGATTTTGGGTCAAGTCACAACAAATAGAGACTAGATTGAGAAGACTAAAATCTTCCCTCACAAAAAAATATGCAAACTGAAATATAACTACTTTTCTCTAGAAAAGAGTAGGGAAAGAGAGAATGAGAAAGTACACACCTTAATCCCTTCATTCGATGTCGACCCTCGCTCCTACTTTTAGAAGCTCTTTTGATATTAATTAGAGAAATAATGAAAAATGAAATAAGGACAAGTGTTGCTATGAGGTAGTTATACAATCAAACATTATACATATCATATCTTATATCCAAAGAAAATATGAAGAAAGATAACATACAATATTGCAATGAACATAAAATTGGAGGGAAAGAGAACTCTTCTATTAACACAAAATATCAAAGTTAGTTACAACCTTGCTTGCTTCTGGCACTACTTTGGAGCCAAGCACTTAGGTTCCTCCACAGATCCTTCAAGAATGTACTCATCTATGAGACTCTTCCTTGAATACCCCAATAAGGATAAGGAGACACCTTATGACTATATTAGAAGGAATAAACACTGGAAAACAAGTTTCCAAGTTGTGTAACGGACCCTTCGTTATGACTACAAGTGAAGCAGAAGTGCAATTTTGTTTTGTTTTTTAGGGCAAGAAGGTGACAACGAAAATTGTTTACCTCACCACTAACGATGAATGTAAGCATGCAGTCTAGGAAACATGAAACTATGACTCAACGCACTAGCACAGGAGAAATGGGTCGAAACATGTATCAAAACAAGGAGAAATGACTACCCGCCCAACACAATAGGACCACGCCTACAAGCCAAGGGACAACATCCCCCTCCCGACACAACGAACTTGATGAACAAAGACTAGAACCTCAAGGAACGTGAACCAAATGCATGAAGGCATTCAACTCGTACACAAAAAAAGACTTACAACACTCGACAACACTCACATGGAAGGCACTGACTCTGGCCAAGTTATCATTCACCACTATCCAAATAGGGCACGCCATGATCCCCTCATCAGGAATCATGCCATCCCCAGGTGATAGACACATCAATAACCTTGGCACAACACATCCTATCTGGACCAAGGACTGTAGAAACTTTGACGCGCTAGGAGTCGAATACTAATAGGGAGACTATACCCACACCCCACACAAAAGGTCAAAGAGACACAAGAGGATGACTACCAGGGAAGACACAGCTTTGTCAATCACCCAATGCATTCATCAAGTCTAAACTAGTCAACAGTTACAAATTGTTTTGACATTGAATATCCATCGACATTTAGCAAGTCTAAATTATAATTTAGTCTTTAACTTACCAACTGATTAAAAATTAATAAAATCTAATCGGCCATTCTACTTTACACCATAGACGTTACTTTCAATCTAAATAACATCACCTTCGAATCAAATGACAATTCTACAATTTAGTCTTTAACTTACCAACTGATTAACAATTAATACAATCCAATCGTCCATTCTACTTTACACCATAGACGTTACTTTCAATCTAAATAACATCACCTTTGAATCAATCGAAAATTCTACATTACAATCAAGCATTAATTTCAATCGAAATAACCTCAATTACAAATCAGTTTGGCAATGTTGCATCATGATTTAATCATTAACTATAATTTAATTTAGCAATATTAATCTATACTTTTGTCAATACTACTAAACTCATTTAACCATTAAACACCATCTAAAAGGGTAATTCTAAGTTAATCCCCGAAATTACAATCTAACTATCAAATGACAATATATAACTACATTATCAACATCAATGTAAAATGCTACAATATAACACTTGTAATCAATTAAATTACACATGTCGTCTATCTAATATAACCGTACCAAAAATAACTAGTTGTCTGTAACATTAATAAGGGAACTATTGACTATTAACATCACTATAGCAATTGACATCGTTGTGGCAATTAATATTAAGAAGGAAACTATTGTCTTTTAACATTATTGTAGCAATTATCCTGGCAATTAACATGACAGTTACATAGCAATTAATTTGGCCAATAACATGGTTGTAGCAATTAATGTTTGGCAGTGAGAAGGTTGGGTACACTCAAATTGAAGGAGAATAAGAAGACAATACAAACTACAGAAGGATCAACTCGTGGTCATTCAACAATCAACGTAGTCAACATTTAAGGCAACTTGTGGTCACACCAACAGTAAAACTCAGTCACAGTTAATTGGAAAAAATCATGGGCATTCCAACAACACAATCATCATTCTAAATAGAAATTTTGTGTCCCTTCAACAACAAACTCAGTCAATATTTTTTGGGCAAATCCATGTTTATTTATGGAAAACTCAGTCACATTTAATTGGCAAAAATTGTGGGCATTTACAACAAGCTCAGGTAATCGATTTAATAGCCAAAATCGTGGACGTTTACAACAAGCTCAGGCAATCAATTTAATAGAAAAATCGTAGGCATTTATAGCAAGCTCAGGCAATCGATTTAAAGAAAATTCATGGGTGTTTTATTATCAACTCAGTCAAGTGTTTTAAATAAAAAATCGTGGTCACTCCAGCAAATGTCGTCATCATTTTAGGTAAGAGAATCGTTGTGCAAAAATGCACCAGAAGGAAGCCATAATGCAGTCATCATTTAAAAGGCCAAATCATGGTCAATAACAGTAAAACGAAAACATCAATTCAATGGAAAATTGTTGTGCCAAATGCAGTGGGGTAAATACAAAACAACGCAGAGAGGGATGAAAATAAGCGTGGTTTCCCTTTTTCATTGCCAGGATGCCAAATGCAAACACATATAGGAAAAACAAAAACGTTTTTGTTTTTCTTGCCATAATACCAAATATAAAACAGAAACAAATAAATTCAATCATTTTTACATTCTAGGATACCATTACCACGCACACAAAAATAACACAGAAAAACGTTTATCCAATTCCAGTGTACCAAATATAAAAACACAGACTAAGAACTTAAATTGTTTTTCCATTTCCAGGATACCATTACAAAAATGCAGACTGAAATTAAATCGTTTTTACATTCCAACATACCAATATAAAAATGCAGAATGAAATTAAATCCTTTTTTACATTCCAAGATACCAATACAATACAGACAATAGTAAGAGAACACAAGGATCCGATGGGATAAGTCATTGAAATGATTGCAGGGATAAACCAACACGGATGTAAGAAATCCATACGCAGAGTTACTTTTCCTAGAAGGTGCAAGACAACCAATCAACCAAGGAAAACAATAGAGGTAGACGGCTGACAGGAACATCCTTCACCCATGATCTGTGCATAGAAAAGTAGGGCATTGAGATCCATAGGTCTATTAATGCCGAAGAGACAATCGTAGATCAGGCTCCTGGCCGACTACTCAGGCGCTGACTGATGAGCTAGGGACAAAGGAAAAAATAAACCGTAATCATCACAATCAATAAACCTCAGGATGGTCAAGACATGCAGAGATCAAAGGACATGGGAAATCAATCAATCATCAATCTAAGGCTATGGAAAATTTTAGTCATCAATTAGAATGCTAAGACTAACATATACTTTACTTGATTAAGCATACATAATTGAAAGCATAAATCATATTAACATTCTACCATGCAGAAATAAAAGAAGGCATATCGCTGCCCAATCGCCCACTCTGAGTTGATGTCCTGTGCGCTCCATGGAACTCCTGCTTGCTGACCAATGAGACTTCACCGGTACCTCTCAGTCAATGCTCGAGGTACTCTTCTTCCCCCTTATCCCCTCGATCCGCAAAGGGGCCACACACACTAACCAGAGAATCAACTAGCTCCCAACTCACCTCACAAAGACTAGCTACCACTCCTCACCAAGCTGGGAATCCCAACTCCCACAAGCTAAGTTAGTCAAGTATAGATTTCTGCAGCATAACATTACACAAAACAGAAGAGATCCTTCCTCCTTCTCTTCCCTGCAATATATAGAGTTTCGAAGTCCTTTACATTCCCAAAATCCCATTTAAATTAATGTTTAATAAATTAATTCCTAAAAATCCTCCCTGTACAAGTGTCACCCATCCCCTTCATTCCTCCATAAATTAATTAATTTAATTAATTAATTACCCCTATTTCCCTCACGCACCTAAATTCAATCCTATAATCGCTCCTAGGTATCCCCATACTCCCTTACAAGTTTTAATGACTTTCCCCATTACCAATTTACTAGTTGAGTTAATTTAGAAAGTTCTTAAATGCTAGATACCTTACTAAGTTTGACTTTCTACTTTTTCCCTTGTGTTTCCCTTTTCTTTTTATGTTTCTCTCTTTTCCTAGTTTCCTAATTATTTTAGATTTCCCTCTTTCCCCTTCTCATTTAGAACTCAATTTTCCAGGTGTAGAAATTAACTTTTTCCCTTTTCCCTTTTTAATTAATAAATTTTAAATTATCATAATATAATATAACAATTATTTCCCTTTCTTAAATTTTATCCTAACAGATTTTTATGTATATATATATTGGATAGAAAAACTTATGCCACGAACATAATTTAGACCTAGACTTTAATTTTCATGCTGGGCGACATTTTATTAGGGAAATTATTTAAAAAAATCTTATCACGTTATTCATCCTAAGGCCATATAGGTTCATTCATTTATCATTAAAAACACGATGTGCCCTTCAAGACGCATTAGGTTCTCCAAGGGTGCCACTTGCCTCATCTATTTCCCTTGTGTGACGTGCCCTTCAGGACGCACTACGTGATCAAAGGGTGCCACTCACCTCTTCCCATTTTTCTTGCGCGACGTGCCCTTTAGGACGCACCACGTGCTCCAACGGTGCCACTCGCCTCTTAATTGACTTGGTATACATCAAAAACCCCTAGAGTCAATACTTCGCCAGGTGAACTTGTGGGAGAGTGTGGGCCTCTAAGGAATAAGGCCCCCACCTTATTATGGGCCCCTTAGAATCATTATGAGCGACTATTATAGTCTTCCCTCACGGCATCGTGGGTCCTCTCAAACTAGGTAAACATTAACCTACAGTTTGATCCATGGTGGGAGTGCTAGTAGGTTGTGGCAAGGCTATTGTCCACACCTCTCCCTCAACATCTTTGGTAGTCGTGTATGACCCTCTACTCCACATGTGAGTCTGGTCGGCAAGATATCATCATCCTACATCATCAACGAATCATGTCAGCAATATATCCATAATCATATCATCTAATCGTATGCACTAATATCACATATAAAACAAGAAAACCCCAATGGTTCACTCCTTGACTCAATCTAGAGTCCAAGGGGTTCCATCGATGCCTCTGCATCTTCGAGGTCCAAAATCCTGCACACTTAGTAAAACTGAGTCAATAACACCTGTCTATGTCAATGCAGTAAAACAACATGTCATCAACCCATAACACCTCATAGTCAAAATCAAACATTTAATAGTATAATAATCCGGATCACTTGCTAGCAAGTGTCCTCAAAGAATAAGTTTTCTTAGTGTGCTAGAGAGGGATGTTACATACACCCCCTCTTGGTCTAAAATTTGTTCCGAATTTTCACAATATAAGTGTCGAATAATGTGTATCACAATATCATAAGTCTATCTATCAAACAAAAATGGAAACTGCTAGTGCATAACATATGCATCCTCCCAGGTCGTTGAGTGTGGACTATAGTTGTCCCAATGGACCTTGACCTGATCTACTATTCGACATCGTAGTTGTTGAATGCGATGATCAAAGATGTGGGTCGGATCAGTCGTGATCACCCCCTTGTCTAATACTTGTAAGGAACTCATGTCAATAACATGTGTAGGATCACTAATATAATGTCTCAAAACAAATACGTGAAAAACATCGTGCATAAGCCTCAAGGAATCAGGCAAGGCTAGTCGATAGGCCACGATCCCCTTCCTTTCCATGATATCGAAAGGTCCCGTGAACCTAGGAGAGATTTTATCTCCCTTTCCAAACTTGATTGAACTCTTATGCGGTTTAACCCGCAAGAAGACTCGATCGCCAAACTCATAACTACGGTCGACACATTGTGCATCGACATAACTCTTTTGCCGATCCTACACTTCTTTAATCCTTTGTATTATTGTTTGCATTTTCTCTTCCATTTCTTGGATCACTTTTGGTCCCACCAGGACCCTATCCTCAAGATGATCCCAACTCAAAGGTGTCCAACATGGTCACCCGTAAATAAACTCTAAAGGCGCCTTCTTAATGGTGCTTTGGTAACTGTTGTTATAAGATAACTCCACCAGTGGAAAGAATTCTTCCCAACACTTTTGTTGGTCCATCATGGACATGCATAACATGTACTCCAAGGTCTATTTCGTTCGTTCGATCTGCCTGTCAATCTTCGGGTGATACACAGTACTGAAGTTAAGTTGGGTTCCCAAGGCCTCTTGGAAACTTGTCCAAAATCGTCCAGTAAACACCGATCCTCGATCAGATATAATCCTCTTAGGCATGCCAAGTAGCCTCACAATCTCACTGATGAAAACTCTAGCTATGTCAGGTGCCTGATACGTCATACACACAGGAATAAAGTGAGAACTCTTCGTCAGAGTGTCTACTACTACGAAAATTGAGTCATGTCTCCTTGCCATCAGTGGCAATCCAACAATTAAATCCATCGAAATAACTTCCCATTTCTATTTTGGAATAATGTGTGGCTCTAGTAATCCTACTGGGTGTCTATGTTCAACCTTTACCTGCTAACATTCTATACATCTAGCCACATAGTTGACTATGTCTACCTTCATTCCCTTCTAGAAGAATAAGGGTTTAAGGTCCACCCTCATATTCGTGACTCCCTGGTGAGCCATGTATACGGTGCTATGAGCCTCGCTTAGGATCATCATCCTCAACTCATTCTTTGGCAGTACTTAAATCCAATTTTTAAACCTCAATAATCCATCGTCGTCAAACATAAATCCTTCAAATTTTGGTACCATCATTGTGTTTTATCCGATAAAACCCTTGACCTATTTGTACCAGTCACCATCACGCTGTAAAGTTAGAATCTTATCATGTAGATTCTTCTAAAGAGGCAACACCGAAAAGATGCGTGGTATCTGACTCAATGCATTTGCTACTCGATTCATTGTTCCTTTTATGTAAGTAATCTCGAAGTCATACTCGCTAAGTAATTTTGACCAACATCATTGTCATGCGTTCAGGTCACTTTGTGTAAAGATGTGTTGTAGTCCACAGTGGTCCATCTTTAGTTCAAATTTTCTTCCAACAAGGTAGTGTTTCCAAACCTTCAAGGCATAAACGATGGCTAACAACTCCAAATCATGTGTCACATAGTTCTCCTCATGTCTTCTTAGTTTCCTCAGGATGTAAGTGATCACTCAACTATCTTGCATCAAGACTTTGCCTAAGCATTCCTTGGATGTGTCAGTGCATACCAAGAAGTCTATGTCTATGTCAGGGACCTTTAGTATCGATGTCGTTGTCAGCAACTCCTTGAGCCTCCTAAAATCTTCCACGCATTTCTCGGTCCAAACAAACTTCTTTCTCTTCTTTTTCATTTCCATGATTAGATTTGCTATCTTCAAAAATCCCTTGACGAACCGTTGATAGTATCTTGCCAAACCCATGAAGCTACGCACTTCCGGGACATTCGTCGGCACATGCCATTCCATAATAGCCTTGACCTTTGCTAGATCCATGACGATACCTTCATTGGATATGACATGCCCTATGTAGTGAATCTTCGATTGATAAAATGATCATTTGGACAACTTCCCATACAATTTGTGCTCTCACAGACACTGTAGTACCAAGCACAAGTTCTCTTCATGCTCCTCATTCATCCGAGAGTAAATCAAAATATCATCAATGAATACTTGGATGAACTTGTCCAAGTACTCACGGAACACCCCGTTCATCAAAATCATAAATACCCTTGGGGAATTTGTCAGTCCAAATGGTAAAACAATAAACTCATAATTTCCAAAACTTATCTTAAAGGTGGCCTTATGGACATCATCCTCCTTAATCTGTAACTGGTGATACCCTGATCGCAAATCAATCTTTGAGAACATTGTCACACCCTTCATTTGATCAAACAAATCATCTATCCTCGGCAACAGATACTGATTCTTGATCGTTGCCTAGTTTAATTGACGGTATTCAATGTAGAGCCTCCATGACCCATCCTTATTTCGTATGAAAATAACAGGCGTGCCCCATGGTGACACACTCGGATGTATCAGTCTCAGGTCCAACAATTATTTCAGTTGCATTCTCAACTCCTGTAACTCTGGGGTCAACATCCGATAAGGTGTCCTAGCTATTGGTTCAGTCCCCAATTTTAGGTCTATAGTAAACTCCAATTCCCTCTCTGGTAGCATCCCATGTAACTCCTCCAGAAAGACGTCTGCAAGCTCTCTCACCACCGGAAGGTGCTATAGACCTTTCACTACTCCCTTCTCGTTTAACGCAATGATTGCATAAATTTTACACCCCTTGCGCATGCTCTTCCATAGCTGAAAGGAAGAGATGAACCTTAAGGAAACTCCCTGGTTCCGACCTACAATCACTCGTCTTTGTCCCTCATCATCGACCAAGCTCAACCATTTTGTCTTACAATTAAGTATCGCCTCATGAAATTCCAACCAGTCCATACCAATCACGACGTCATAATATCCTAAGATTATGACGTACAGGTTAGCCCTGGTGACAAAATATCCCAGGTTAAGGGTACAACCCATAAGATTTCCTCCAAACTTCTGTTTGGCTCTCGAAGCCATCTCTACGAAGCTAAACTCATCCTGTTTGACTACCTTTACCTTAATCCTTTTTAGCACTGCACCCAAAATGAAACTCTCAGTAGCACTGGGATATCTCAAAATACTAAGGGTTTGGTCAGCGACGATACCTGACGTCTTGAGCACAGTCGACTGGTTCTCTACCTGGTGGTTATTCACTGCTACATGAATCCGATGGGCCTTGCTAATATTTCCCATCGTAGTGGGTCTAGATAATCCAGATGCTCTAGTCCTCTCCATTGGGTAGTCGCACTAGTAGTGTGGCTCCCCACACATCCAACACCCCTTCTTCGGTCCAGTACTCCTAGTACCTGAACTACAAGATGATGACCCACTGGCTTGGAATCCTGGTGTGTTCTACTGAACATGCCTAAATTTTTGTTGTTGTGGTCGATGTTGTTGTTTATGCTGTGGTCCCCGATAAGGTGTCCACTACTGAGGCATCAATCACCAAGGTGTAGTGAAAGTGGATCCCCTCTGGAAGCCACGATACCCTGGCGTATGTTTGGCTGGTGTCTGATGCTATTGTGCACTAGATGAAACCTACCCTGTTGGTATCGCTGGAGTCCTTCTCTGACCACCACTGATAAGATCCTCCTCTGCTATGAGAGCCTTATGGATGACATCATGCAAGGTTTCAGGCATCAGAATCCTAACCTTTGCACGTATGCTACCATTAATTCCAAACACGAACTTGTTGACCATAACTTTCTCAGTGTTAAGATGCGAAGCGTACTGAGGCAACTCCATAAAACGGGCCTCGTACTCGGGCACCATATGACTGCCTTGTCGTAAGGCATTGAACTCATTGAGCTGACACTCAATGAATTCCTCTGATAGGTACCTCTCTTGGAACCATTCCTCGAATAGTTCCCATGACACGTCTTTGATGACCATGTTTAGTTGTGGTAGAAGCGTCTTCCACCATAGAAGAGCACTTCCTTTCAATTGAAATACCGCCATGCAGACCTTCATGTTGGAGGTATAGTCGTGAAGTGAAAAACACATTTCCATACTCTCCAACCATGCCTTGGTGGCTGCGCTATCTGGGGAACCAAAGAAATCAGGAAATTTGACCTTCTCGAGTTCGCGGTGAATGCTACTAGTACCGTCCAAAGAGCACGATGGACCCTTAGGGGGTGTCGACGCTCTAGCCTCATCTCTATTCAAATGGTTGATCAGTGCCTGAGACATGTGCTGAAAAGATCTCATCAGCCCAACCACATCACCCACCACTATCTGCTCCTGCCCGACAACCTGTTCGTCTCCCCGGGGGTTATACCCCTTAGGCATGGATGCTACTGTAGGCGTCACGCCTCCTCCCCTAGTACCTCGTCATCTACCTCTGTGACGTACTCTAACCATGATTACCTGCACGAATACAATTCAATTCAATTAGCAACATTATAATCAAATCATATCAACGAAAGTTGTAGTGATCCCAAGTCACAGGTTGAACTTGGATTTGATACCATATGTAACGACGCCTTTGTTACGACTACAAGCGAAGAAAAAGTGCAATTTTTTTTTTTGTTTTTAGGGAAAGAAGATGACAATGACAATATTTTACCTCACCACTAACGACGAACGTAAGCATGTAGTCCAGGCAACAATAAAGTATGACTCAACGCACTAGCACAGGAGAAACAAGGTGAAACATGCATCAAAACAAGGAGAAATGACCACCTTCCTAACACAACAGGACCACGCCTAAAAGAAAAGGGACAAAATCCCCCTCCTGACACAAAGAACTTGAATAAAAAGGACTAGAACCTCAAGGCACGCGAACCAAACACATGAATCCATTCAACCCATGCGCAAAAACAAACTTACAATGCTCAACAACACTCACACAGAAGGCACTAACTCCGGCCAAGTTATCATTCGTCGCTATCCAAATAGGGCACACCATGATCCCCTCATCCAGAATCATGTCGTCCCCAGGTGATAGACGCATCAATAACCTTGGCACAACACATCCGATATGGACCAAGGACTTTAGAAACTCTGACACTCTAGGAGCCGAATACTGACTAGGAGACTATACCCACACCCCATACAAAAGGTCAACGAGACACAAGAGGATGACTACCAAGGAGGACATGGCTTCATCAAACACCCAACCCATTCATCAAGTCTAAACTAGTCAACAATTACAAATTGTTTTGACATTAAATATCCATCGACATTTAGCAAGCCTAAATTATAATTTAGTCTTTAACTTACCAAGCGATTAACACTTAATACAATCCAATCAGCCATTATACTTTAAACCATAGCCGTTACTTTCAATCTAAATAACGTGGTTTCCCTTTTTCATTTCTAGGATGCCAAATGAAAACGCATACAGAAAAAACAAAAATGATTTTGTTTTTCTTATCATAATACCAAATATAAAACACAAATAGAGAAATTCAATCATTTTTCCATTCCAGGATACCATTACCACGCAGACAGGAATAACACAAAAAAACGTTTATCTAATTCCATTGTACCAAATATAAAAACGTAGACTAAGAAATTAAATTGTTTTTCCATTTCCAGGATACCATTACAAAAATGCAGCCTAAAATTAAATCGTTTTTACATTCCAGGATACCAATATAAAAATGCAGACTGAAATTAAATCATTTTTTTACATTTCAGGATACCAATACAACATAGACAACAATAAGGGAATGGAAGGATCCAATGGGATAAGTCATTGAAATGATTATAGGGATAAACCAACACGGACGCAAGAAATCCATACGCAGAGGTACTTTTGCTAGAAGGCACAAGAAAACCAATCAGCCAAGGAAAATAACAAAGGTAGACGACTGACAGGAACATCCTTGCCCATCATCCGTGCACAGAAAAGTAGGGCGTTGAGATCGATAGGTTTATTAACGCCAAATCCACAATCGTAGATCAGGCTCTTGGTCAAATGGTTAGGCACAGACTAATGAGCTAGGGACGAAGGAAAAAATAAACCACAATCATCGCAATCAATAAACCTCAGGATGGTCAAGACATGCAGGGATCGAAGGCCATGGGAAATCAATCAATCATCAAGCTAAGTATATGGGAAATTTTAGTCATCAACTTGAACGCTAAGACTATCATATACTTTACTTGATTAAGCATACAGGACTGAAAGCATAAATCATACTAACATTTAACCACGCACAAATAAAAGAAGGCGTATCTTTGCCCAATCACCCACTCTGAGTTGATGTCCCGCACACTCCATGCAACTCCCACTTTTCAACCGATGAGACTTCACCGATACCTCCCAGCCAATGCTAGGGGTACTCTTCTTCCCCCTTATCCCCCCAAGCCGCAAAGAGGCCACACACACTAACCAAAGAAGCAACTAGCTCCCAGCTCGCCTCGCAAGGCCGAGCTACCACTCCTCATTGAGCTGGGTATCCCAACTCCCACAAGCTAAGTCAGTCAATTATAGATTTTTGCAGCGTAACGTTATGCAAAATAGAAGATATCCTCCTTCTCCTCCCTCCAATATATAGAGTTTTGAAGTCCTTTACCTTCCCAAAATCCCATTTAAATTAATGTTTAATAAATTAATTCCTAAAAATCTTCCCCGTACAAGTGTCACCCATCCCCTTCATTCCTCCATAAATTAATTTCTTTAATTAATTAATTACCCCTATTTCCCTCACCCACCTAAATTCAATCATAGAATCGCTCCTAGTTATCCCCATATTCCCTTACAATTTTTAATGACTTTCCCCATTACCAATTTACTAGTTGAGTTAATTTAGAAAGTTCTTAAATGCTAGATACCTTACTAAGTTTGACTTTCTGCTTTTTCCCTTGTGTTTCCCTTTTCTTTTTATGTTTCCCTCTTTTTCGAGTTTCCTAATTATTTTAGATTTCCCTCTTTCCCCTTTTCATTTAGAACTCAATTTGGTAGGTGTAGAAATTAACTTTTTCCCTTTTCCCTTTTTAATTAATAAATTTTAAATTATCATAATATAATAAAACAATTATTTCCCTTTCTTAAATTTTATCCCAACAGGTTTTTATGAATCAATTAAATTGATTACTCCCAACAGGTTTTTATTTTTATAAATATATATTTTTATTTTCATATATATATATATATATATATA